>PVIW01009565.1:0-51025 GCA_004026585.1 Noctilio leporinus | reverse complement strand
TTTGGAAGGCCTGTATTGCTATCAATTTCCCCCTGAGAACTGCCTTTGCTGTATCCCATAGGTTTTGGGCTGTTGTGTGTTCATTGTCATTTGTTTCCAGGAACTTTTTGATTTCATCTTTGATCTCATTGTTGACCCCTTCATTGCTTAAAAGCATGTTATTCAGTCTCCATGAGTTAGAGAATTTTTGGGTTTTTCCTTTGAGATTGGTTTCTAGTTTCAAGCCATTGTGATTTGAGAAGATACTTTGTATGATTTCAATTTTCCTGTATTTGTGGAGGCTTGTCTTGTGACCTACCATGTGGTCTACCTTGGAGAATGATCCATGTGCATTTGAAAAGAATGTATATTTTGCTTCTTTGAGGTAAAAGACTCTGTATACATCAGTTATGTCCATTTCCTCTAGAGCGTTGTTCAATGCCACAACATCTCTGGGGATATTTTGTTTAGAAGATCTGTCCATTGTTGATTGTGGGGTATTAAAATCCCCTACTATTAGTGTGTTGCTGTCTATGTCTTTCTTAAAGTCTTCCAAGATTTTCCTTATATATTTCGAAGCTCCTATGTTGGGTGCGTATATGTTTATCAGAGTTCTTTTTTCTTGATGGATTGTTCCCTTAAGTATTATGAAATGTTCATCTTTGTCCCTTTTTATGGCCTTCATTGTAAAATCTATTTTGTCTGAAATAAGAATTGCTACTCCAGCTTTCTTTTCATGGCTATTTGCTTGATATATATCTTTCCATCCCTTCACTCTCAACTTGTGTCGATCTTTTGTTCTGAGGTGGGTCTCTTGAAGGCAGTATATATGTGGGTCATGCTGTCTTATCCATTTGCCTACCCTATGTCTTTTGATTGGTGCATTTAATCCATTTACATTTAAGGTTATTATTGATTGATACTTATTCATTGCCATTTTCTCCCTTTGTTTCTGTATTCCTCTTTGGCTTTCTCTGTTTCTTCATTTTATTTGTTTATTTATTTTTATAGCAGACCCTTTAGCATTTCTTGCAATGGTGGTTTGGAAGAGATGTATTCTTGTAGTGTTTTTTTTTTTTTTTTGTCTGGGAAGCTCCTTATTTCTCCTTCTATCTTGAATGAGAGCCTTGCTGGGTAGAGTATTCTTGGTTGCAGGCCTTTGTTTACCATGACTTGAAATACTTTTTGCCATTCCCTTCTGGCTTGAATTGTTTCTGTTGAATAATCATTTGATAGCCTTATTGGAGCCCGTTTGTATGTTATTTGTCTTTTCTCTCTTGATGCTTTTAGGATTATCTCTTTGTCTTTGAGATTAGCCATTTTAATAATAATGTGCCTTGGTGTTGTTCTGTTTGCGTTGATCTTCATTTGGACCCTCTGTGCTTCCTGAACTGGACTCATGTTTTCACTCATCATGTTATGGAAATTCTCTATCATGACTTTTTAAAATAGGTTTTCCATTCCTTGTTTTTCTTCTCCTTCTGGTAAATCTATGATACGGATGTTGTTACATTTCATGTTGTCCTGCAGCTCTCTTAACCTCTCTTCAGTCTCGTTCAGCCTTTTTTTTTATTCTATTGTACTGTCTTGGGGTATTTGTCTACATTATCCTCCAACTCGTTGATCTGGTCCTCTGCTTCCTCTAGCCTACTGTTAATTCCTTCTACTGTATTCTTCAATTCATAGATTGTATTCTTCATTTCCTCCTGATACTTATTGATACTTTCTATGTCATTTTTCATGCTGTTGTAGTTCCCAATAAGTTCCTTGTAATTTCCCTGGAGTTCTTTGTAGTTCTCCTGTAGTTGTTTATAGTTTTCTTTGATGTGGCTGAGCTCATTGAGCTTCTCTATCATCATTCGTTTGAGTTCTTTATATTTCAGGTGCCTCTGTTTCATTTTGTGGTCTTTCTGGGGATTCTTCCTTTCCTTTTGGTGATGGACTGATTCTTTTTTTCCCCATTTTGGGTGTCTGCTATTGCTTGCTTTTTATTTTTTTGCTTTTTCCTTGGATTAACCTGCTTTGCTTCCTTGCCTTAGTTGAGCACCCTTCTGTGATAGGATATTTGTGGAGTTCAATGTTGCATTCTCCCAGATTTTCTCCACTTGTTGTTTGGTGTGTCCTTTATTTGGCTGTCTGGTTGTATTCCGGGCCTGTGGGCTTTTAGCAGGAAAAAAAAAAAAGGAAAAGAAAGAAAAAAAAAAGGAAAAAAGAAATAAAAACAATAATAATAATTAGAAGAAAGGGTTTATATGGCTGTTCACCCTTAATAATAATCCCTGATTGGTCCAGTTGGAGGCAGGACCTGAGGGCTTTTAGCAAGAAAAAAACAAACAAACAAACAAAAAACAAACAAAACTATATATATATATACATTATAAGCAAAATGCGTTTAGGTGGCTTTCACCCTTAATGATCCCTGATTGGGCCAGGTGGAGCCAGGACCTCTGGGCTTATATCAGAGAGAGAGAGAGAGAGAAAAAAAAAAAAAAGGGAAACAGTCACAAGACCAAGAAAAACCAATATTAATAAGGAAAGGGTTTAGGTGTCTGTTCACCCTTCATGATCTCTGATTGGTCCAAGTGGAGCCAGGACCTGTGGGCTTTAACAGGAAGAAAAGAAAAAAAGAAAAGAGAAAAAAGGGAGGTGGGATAAAAGAAAGGAAGAAAAGAATAAAGAAAGGGTTTAGGTGGCTGGGGAAGGGAGGAATACTCAAATTGAAGACTGGGAATGCATTGTAACCAGAGAGTGAGTAGACTTTCAATCAAGAGCAGGGGTGGGACTTGAGGATTTAGGTGGATTGAGATGGTGGAGATTAAGAATATGTGAGAAGTAACTTTTGAAAAGGATATGTTGGGGATTAATAGTTCATGTATCTCTTGGTATAACTCAGATGCATGAGATTAGCAGCAATTCATTTCCTGAGGCTGCCTCTTTTTCTTAGTCAGGTCTCTGCAGTCTATAGTCTATATGGTCTTGGCATGGCAGGGCCTCTGATTGTCACAGTCAGGGCTGATTCTGAGTGTCAGTCCCCAGGTATGCTGGGCCTTCAGTAGCCTAGCTGGGTTTTAGAGCTGCAGGTATTCTGGAGACTGCAGGGTGTCCCCTCCCACTCCTGGCAGAGGTTCCTGCCTGTAATAGGCACCTGGCACCCCTGCAGTGCAGCCTGCAACCTCTCTGGTTCCTGTGATGACTGGCCCTGCCCCCCGTTGCTCCCGGAGGAGGCAGCCCCTGTCTGCCAACAGTGCCCGGGGTCCGCCAACCGTGCTGGGGGTCCGCCAACACTGCCCAGCTCCTCTGGGCGAGAGCCAAACCTCCAAGCCGACCAGCTCTCAGAGGAGTCCATTACAAGGCCTGTGATCTGTGGCCTTTGTCTCAGGCAATGGGCGGGTCAGTTGCGCCACCCCCCCCCCCCACTAGTTCCCAGCTCGCAGTTTGGACAGTTTCCTCGGGAGCCTGGGGGCGTGTGTGGGTGTACAGGGCTGGGCCTACCCCCTCAAAGGGGCTTTAAACTGCTGTTTCCCTGGTGTCCTAGCAGCACAGTTTTCAGCCCTCTTGCCACCAAGGCCAGTGCACTTCCCTGCTCCCCTGCTCCTGCTCCCCACAGGACTCTTCTCCTCTGCCTCTAGCCCTGCGAGGAGCTTCCTCTCCCTGTTGCCAGAGCAAGTCTCTCACACAGTCCCTCCACTGCTGGAATTCAGTTCCTCATTCCCTCCAGCGTTTGCCACACTTCACTGTTCAGATTTCTAGTTGCCAGGGAGCCTGGAGCTGCTTCAGTTAGAGACGCCCCTCTGGGTAGAGCCACCACTGCCCAGAGCTGACTTCAGCCCACAGGCCGGTAAGTCCAGAGTCCCCTCACCTGCTCTCCTGTAGGTCTCCGCTGCCTCTGGGCTGTGCTCCCCTGTGTCCAGATGCTGACCGCTCCAATTCTTAGGGACCTGAAGATGTCTCGTGCTCCCTATCCTGTCCTCTAGCTGTTCTGGAACTCGAGAACACCATCAGCACTGCTCTCTACTCTGTCGCCATCTTTCTTCGATCTGTCTATTCTTGATAATGGGGTATTAAAATCCCCCACTATGACTGTGTTGTTGTCTATAACTTTCTTATAGTTCTCCACGATTCTTCTTATACATTTGGGTGCTATTATATTGGGTGCATGTATTTTTATAAAGGTTATGTTTTTTTGATGAATTGTTCCCTTTAGTATTATAAAATGTCTTTCTTTGTCTCTTTTAATGGTCTTTGTTGTAAACCCTCTTGTCTGATACGAATATTGCTACTCTAGATTTTTTTTCATTTTTATTTGCTTAAAATATTTTTTTCCATTTCTTCACTTTCAGTTTGTGTTAATCTTTTGTTATGATGTGGGTCTCTTGCAGAAAGCATATATGTGGGTCCTGTTTTCTTATCTATTCAGCTGCCTTATGCCTTTTGATTGGGGCATTTAAACTATTTATATTTAATGATATTATTGAAAGGTTCTTATTCATTGTCAATTTTTTTATTTTGTACCTGTATTTCTCTCTCTCTTTTTCTTTCTCTTCTTATAAGAGTCACTTTAATGTCTCTTGCAGTGCTGTTTTGCTGGAGATGTATTCTTTTAGCTTTCTTTTGTCATGGGAAACTCCTTACTTCCCCTTTCATTTTGAATGAGAACCTTACTGGGTAGAGTAGTCTTGGTTGTAGGTTTTAGCTTTTTATTGCTTGTAATATTTTTTGCCATTCTCTTCTGGCTTATAGCGTTCCTTTTGAGAAATTGACTTATAGCCTTATCAGAGCTCCCTTCTATATCATTAGCTGTTTCTCTCTTGCTGCCTTTGGAATTCTCTCTTTATCTTTGAATGTTGCCATTTTAATCATGATGTGTCTTGGTGTAGGCCCGGTTGGGTTTATCTTCTTTGGGACCCACCATGCTTCCTGGACTTAGGTAAGTTGGATATTTTTTTCTCTCACCACATTTAGAAAGTTTCCTTTCATTACTTTTATAAACACATTTTTTATTCCTTGCTCCTCTTCCTCTCTTTCCGGTATCCCTATGATATGGATATTATTACATTTCATGTTGTCCTGCAGCTCTCTTAATACCTATCTTTTTCATTTTCTTTTTCTTTTCTTTTTTTTTTTCACTGCCTGGGCATTTTTTCCCCATGTTGTCCTCCATGTAATTAATGTGGTCCTCTGCTTCCTGTAGCCTGCTTTTGATTCCATTCTACTGAGTTCTTCAATTCAGAATTGTATTCTTAATTTCCTCCTGGTTCTTATTGATCGTTGCTATGTCCTATGGCCTTAATGCTGTCGTAATTTTCAGTTATTTCCTTGTAGTTTTCCTAGAGTTCTTTGCAATTCCCCTGGAGTTCTTTATAGTTTTCTTTGAGGTCACTGAGCTCATTGAGCTTTCTTATAACCATTGTTTTGAATTCCATGTCTGATAGTTTGTTTGCCTCTATTTCTTTTCACAGTCTTTCTAGGGATTCCTCCTTTCCTTTTAATGATGGATTTCTTTTTCCTACCCACTTTTGGTGTCTCTTCTTGCTTGTTTTTTTCCTACATTAATTTGTTTTGATTCCCTGCCTTCCTGGAATGACATCCAGTAGTAGGATACCTATGGGATTCAGTGGTACAGTCTCTTAGATTTCCTCAACTTGCTCCTCTTGGGATGCCCTTTATGCCATTTACTTAGGCTATCTGGTTGTATTTTGGATTTTGCTGATGTGTTCCTCATTGGTGTTTTTCTCTCCAGTTAGCTGCTTGAGACATTCTACCATGTCTCATATACTGTAACTGAGCTGCTCCTAAAACATAACCACCAGTGTAGGCAAAATAACCACACCTTTAAAGATATCCTCCTCCCTCAATCACACTTTCACCTGTGAATGAGCCATGCAAAATACCCACACTCTTAAAAATACCCTTCACCATCAATCACATTCTCACCTGCAAATGAGCCAGTATTAATCAGGACATAAAGAGATTAAGACTACTATAAGAGAGGGAAAACAACTGAATTGATTTACTAAATTATAAATGATTTTTGAGAAGTGTGAGAGGGGAAGCAGTTATGGTAACGAGAAGTGGCAAGATGATGAAAGAGCAAAAGCATAATTTACCTCTTGTATAGAAATGAGGGTGGCAATCAGAATGAAGTAAGAAAGGGCAAGTGTATAGTATTAAGCCTAAACAGGAATATATATATATATGCATATATACACACACTAATATATAGGTACTGGGTGAGAGAACAAACTCATGTACATAAAAACAGGAAATTGAATTAGAAAAAAAGGAATCCAATTAGTGAATAAGTTTCACTATAGCACTATCAACAATGTATGATCTATTTTAACTATAGGTGGGTTGGTAAAACTGAGATAAGGAGAAGCTTAAGAGATGTGTGGAAGAAAGGAAAATGATTTTGAGGTGATATAGGGAAGAGGAACACTAGGAGTGAGGAGTTGGGTCCAGCCTATGATAGGGAAACACTAACTGGAAACGAAGGAAGAAACAGGCTGAAGGAATCTATAAGTGGAGTAGGAGAGAGGAATGCTAATATTTGAGATTTGAAATACAAGAATAATGAAAATCTATAAATAACTTTGCAAAGAAACCACAGCTACCTCCCTATCTACACTCAACGAGCACTGATTGGTCAAGGTGGAGAGAGAACACGTATATTTTATGGACAGGAAAAGAAAAAGAAAAGAGTGTATGGTGACTACTGACAAAAAGAAAATGATTTTGAGAGACTAGAGGAGGGAGAAATAACTATGGTGGAGATTGAAAATGGGTTGTAGAAGGAAAGTAGATTTTAAAACAATAGGAGAGGGATTTGGGTGGTAATATGGAGTGAGAGAAGGGAGGTGTACAATATGAGATTTGAGATGCCATATAGTATAAATACTGGTCACTTAAAATGCACTTATTGTGAGGATAAGAAATGAATGTTAAAAAAGAATATGCTGGGAATTCATATTTCATGTAGAAGATTGTGGTGTATTTCATCATCACAGTACCTGGCTTTTTTCCCCCTTTCTTCTCTTTCTGGCTTTGCCCCTGATGATGTCAAATCACCCCTAGGTCTGGGTCTGGACAGGCAGGCTGTTTTTCAATTAGCATTCTATTTCTTGTGCCTGCCTCTTTTCCTTGATCAAGTCTCTCTGTAATCTGTAGTTAGGCTTAATCACCTTGAGGTTCGGGACTGAGCAATTTAGACTTTGTCCTGTCAGGGCCCAACTGTTGCCACCACCACCACCACCACTACCACCACCACCCTTATTCCCTCTGAGCAGCTGCAGGGAGCACTCTGCCAGCACCCTGTGCTCCTGTCTGTCACAAGCTGCCTCACTGCCGCCTCACTGCCTCCCACTGCGCTCCCACCATCTCCTCCAAACTTACAGTTCTTTCATCCTGACCAGCAACATGGGTCCTCTGTAGGAGCTTAAGCACCTTGAGGGGTGGATGGAGCAATTTTCAGACTGTCACAGTCCAGGACGGCCCTAGAAGCCACTTCCCATGCTTCTGCTGAGCTGTGGGTGGAGGCAGCTGCCAGCTGGAGCAGTAGTCCCTTATCATTTGTTGCAGGCTCCCACTATCTCTTCCAAACTCACTCAGTTCCTCCCATCTATTGTTGCCACAGGGTTAGTCCCTCCTAGTTTGTGTCAACTGTTCACACTATCTGCTGCTGAAATATCCAGTCAATAGTCAACTAGCCAGTCCCAAGCTGTCTTCAAAGAGAGTCACCATACACGCTGGGCTGAGCCACTCCAGCAACTTTGTTTAGAATCCACCAGAGGCATGTGGGCTGGGCTGTGGACCCGTATCACACCAATTTGCAACTATCTGCAATCTCTGGACCTATAACCCCAGAATCCAGATACTTCCCACGCCAGCTCTCTGCAACTTGCACCTGTTCTGTGCTTTTTGCCCCTTCCTCTAGCCACTCAGAAACCAGAGCAAGCGATCAGTGCTGCCTGCTACCTGCCACCATCTTCTCTGCACCTAAAATGTACTTAGAAATATAAAGTATAGCCAATTACTTTCAAAAATAAAAATAAAAACTGAAAAACCCTTATAGGATTTATGGTACCTGATTTCAAGACCTACTATGAGACTATACTAATCAAGATAATGTGATATCAGTATAAATATAGATAGCTAAACAGGAATACCATCTATAGAGTCCAGAAACAAACTACAAATTTTTACCTCACACTATCACACACACACACACACACACACACAAATATAGCAGAGGCCTAAAGATAAACAATAAAACTATAAAACCTCTTTAAAAAATAGAAGAATCTTTCCACACTGCAGAAGACACATATTTTTTACACAATGTACAAAATGAAAAACAAAGAAAAATTATGGAAGGACAATTATTTCTCAGGCCACATACTATTTCATGAGGGTTAGAAAACCTAGATTTAAGATGATTAAAAAGATGATTTACTCATAACTACACTGAATTTTAAAGTTAAAAAGGCACCCTGGCTGGTGGCACAGTGGATAAGGCACCAGCCTGCAAACCCAAAGGTTGCTGGTTTGATTCCCAGCCAGGGCACATAACCAGGTTGCAAGCCAGGTCTCCAGCCAGGTCCATAGCTGAAGGCAGGTAAAAGTCAACCATATATTGATGTTTCTCTCCCTCTCTGCATCTCTCCCTTACCCTCTCTCTAAAAATGATAAATAACACCTTTTTCAAAAATGCTAAAAAGGTCCTCAAATGGCATGATTCAACTTCTTTATTTTCTACTTGAATAAATGAAGGGCAAGAAAGTCACTGAGATCCATACAGGTGATTAATAGCAAAACCACATTTTTTTCCTAAACTTAGCCTCAGCTATTTTTAAACTAAGGCTAAAATTAACAGAAGGAAGGAATAATAAACACCAGAGCAGAAATAAATAAAATGAAGACTAGAAAACAGAAAAAAATTGATGAAACTAGAAGTAGTTTTTTTTTTTAAGATGATAAACACATTCAACTAGTCCTTAGACTAAGTAAGAAAGAGTAAAAACTCACATAAATAAAATGAGGAATGAAAGAGGAGATATCACAACTGATGCCACAAAAGTTTAAAAATTATAAAACACTATTATGAACAATTTTATATTAATAAATTGAGCAATATATAAAAATGGATAAGGTCCTAGAAACATACAACCTACCAAGACTGTGTAAAGAAGAAGTAGAAAGACTGAACAGCTCATAACAAATACTGAGATTGAATCAATAATCAAAAAAACTTAAACAAACAAACAAAAAGAGCCAGAACCAGATAGATTCACAGGTAAATTTCACCAAACATTTTAAGAGGAACTGTTACACCCCTGGCTAGTGTGGCTCAATGGATTGAGCACCAGCCTGCAAACCCAAGGGTCACTGGTTCAATTCCCTGTCAGGGCACATGCCCAGGTTGCAGGACAAGTCTCCATCAAGTCCATAACTGGAGGCAGGTAAAAGACAATCATACATTGATGCTTCCCTCTCTTTCTTCCTCACCCCTTCCCCTCTCCCTAAAAATAATGAATAAGAGGAACTGTTATAAATTCTTCTTAAGTGCTCCCTAAAATAGAAGAGGGGACACTCAAGCTCTTTTTATGAGGCCGGAATCCACCTGATACCAAAGCCAGACAAAGACACCACAGGAAAAGAAAACTATAAGCTAATGATCCTGAGAACATTGATGCAAAAATCCTTAAGAAAATAAAAAAGTAAATTCAAAAGCACATAAAAGGATCATACACTATAACCAAATAAGATGTATCTCAGGGTGCAATGATATATCAACATAAGCAAAGCAATAAATGTGATACACCACATTAACAGAGTGAAAGATAAAAATCACTTGATCATCTCAATAGATGCAGAAAAAGCATTTGACAAGATAGAACATGATAAAGCATTTTAAAAATTTGGAATAGAGGAAAAGACATCTCAGCATGATAAAGGCCACATATGAAAAGTCCACAACTAACATCATACACAATAATGAATAACTGAAAGATTTTCCTCTGTGATTGGGTGGGAATAAGACAAGGATGTTCATGTCTACTTTCATCACTACTCTATACAACATAGTTAGTACTGGAGAGCCTAGCCAGAGAAATTAGGCAGGAAAAAAAAAAAGGCACTCACATCTGAAAGGAAGAAATAAAATTACCTATTTGCAGAATACATGAAAATCTTAAGACTACACACACACACACACACACACACATTATTTAGAATTAGAAAATTGGAGAAAATATTTTCAAACCATTTATCTGATAGTTAATACTCAAAATATATAAGAAACTCCTATAATTAATAGCAAAAAGTATATAACCTGATTTTAATGGGCAAAGGAACTAAATAGATATATCTCAAGAAACATTCACATAGCCAACAGAAATATTAAAAAAGTGCTCAATATCACTAGTCACCAGGGAAATGCAAATAAAAACAATGAGATGTCACTTTACACCTGTTAAAATGGTTATTTTAAAAAAAATAAAAACCCAAAATATAACAAATGTGGGCAAGGGTGTAGGAAAGGGAGCCCTTGTGCACTGTTGTTAGAAATGTAAATTGCTGCAGAAACAATATATGAGAAACAATATGGAGGTTCCTCAAAATCTAAAAATAGAATGACTATATGATTTGGTGATCCCACTTCTGGTTATTATACAAAAAACCTGAAGTCAGGATTTTGAGGAGATATCTGCACTTCCATGTTTATTGCATCATTATTCACAATAGCCAAGACAAAAGCAACCTAAATGTCCATCAAGAAATAAATAAAGAACATATGGCATATATATATTTGGCCTTTAAAAAGAAAGAAATCATAGTATTGGCAACAATATGTGTGAACCTGGAGGACAGTATAATAAGTAAAATAAGCCAGGCACAGAAAGACAAATATTACACAACACCACTTATGTGATGAATAAAAGAATCAAATTCATAAAATAGCACAGATTGGTGGTTCCCAGGGCCTGGGGAGTGGGAGAAATAGGAAGAGTGCTAAGAGTACAAAGTTTCAGTTGTATAAGACAAAAAAGTCCTAGAGATCTCCTCACTATACATTAGAGTGCCTGTAGTTAACGATACTGTATTGTTTACTATACAATTTGGTAAGAGGGTAGATTTTTATGTTGTGTTCTTATCACAAAAAGATAATAATAAATAAGAGAATGGAGAATATTATACTAAGTGAAATAAGCCAGGCAAAAGACAAATACCATATGATCCCACCTATAAGAGGAATCTATTGAACAAATAAAGTAACAAACAAAATAGAACCAGGAAACATGGAACAGGTTGAAAGTGACCAGAGGGGAACAGGGAAGGGAATAAGTGTGGAAAGAAGGAGAAGAGACTAGACATAGAACATGTATGAATGACCCACATATATGAATAACAATGTGGAAATTGACTGTGAAAGTGGGGGTTGGGATGGGCAGAGGAGGGCAAAGGGGAAAAATTGGGACAACTATAATAGAGTAACAATAAAAATGACTTGATAAAAAAGAAAACCTATAAAAAAACTTCTGGAAGTAATGGATAGGTTTATGGCATAAATTGTGGTTTCACAGACATATAGTTATCTCCAAAGTCATCAAGTTATATAAATTATATACAGATTTTTGTATGTAATTAAAAAAGAATTTTCTCTGAAAAGAAAAATTTAAATCTATACTCCTCTCTCTTTTTTGACTACCTTAATCCAATTCTTAATCTTCTCTTACTCAGAACATTGCAATCTGCTATCTACATTGTTACTGGACCTTTATAATATAAATGAGAAAAGCCCCCATATTCTCAGTATACAAGGCCTCTTATGAATAGATCTCTATCTTCCAGATTGTTTTATTACCAATTTTTAGATCATATTTTGCTCCTAAAACCTCAAACTCTAATGCCCACATAAAATTTTCTGCCTCTGTTTATTTATGATGCTCTGCATTTGTGAATTATTCTTCTCTACCAGATTCAGGTTAGGCATCACCTTTCCTGATCAATTTACTAAGAGTTTAGTGCCATTAATATGTTGTTCTCCTTGCCCTTGCCTATAACTGTTTTTGGTTAACCACATTTTATTGATATTTCTCTTTCATTTTTCCCATGTCCCCAAGTATGTGCTATATCTAGCATATATTAGGTATAGCACCAATATAAATTTCATATAGATGCTAGATTAAGGTTAACTTTTTCAAATTCCCCTAATCTTGATTTAAGGATAATAGAATTTGTAGGCAGTAAACTGCTACAATTTTCTCTGGCAATTAAAAATGTCATTTAGTTCTTAACAATCCAGGAAGCTTTAATTCACAGAACCTAAAGTACTGCATTATGACCATCATAGGTGTGGTTAACCAAGAACACTGTGTACAACCATCAACGGTGAGCTTAAGCCATGGCTGGTGGTTCAGTGGCTAGGCACCAGCCTATGAACTGAAAGGTCACTGGTTCAATTCCCAATCAGGACACATAACCAGGTTGCAAGCCGGTCTCCAGCCAGGTCTGTATGTAGCTGGAGGCAGATGAGAGGCAGCCATACATTGATGTTTCATTGATGTTTCTCTCCCTCTCTGCCTCTTTCCCTTCCCCTCTCTCTAAAAAATAATAAATAAAATATATATTTTGAAAAAGGCATGGTTAACCTAGAGCACTGTATTGTGACCATCACTGGTATAGTTAACGTTAACCTAGAATATTGCATTACATTTATCCCTGGTGTGTTTAATTGTAACAATCTAGACTAGACTTGCATGACATTAGCCAATAACTAGTTACCTGTTTCAACAACTCAAAACCATTTGCAATCAACATTATTACTTGCAGTTTTTTTAACTTCTCAAGTGAAATGTTCTAAATGTAGAAAATGCAAACACCTGTTGTATTTCTATTTTTAAAATATTGTGAGCCTCCATCTGATACATCTTATTTGATTTACCTTACACAATACAAAGAAAGCAACACATGTTCATGAATGTTTGTGACAGAGTCAGTAAAACCATTCTCATGAACAACTTTTTATATTTCTCTGTTTGCTACAAATAGTAAAAATCTAGTAAATGATTATATTAAGGTAAATATATTTTGGGGGGAATAAATCTTCATTGTTCTCATTTCTGAGCTGAGAAACATTTTTCCAAAGGGATGGCTTTTTCAGTATACTGTATGGCTCATTGTGGAATTACTGACGACTACTAAACAATCCATACCCTCACCAATGTGGCTTACTTAAGGTTGAGCAATTTCCCCAAGACAGTTCCATATAGTATTTGCACATCCCAGTTTTGGCCCAAACCACACTGCCTCTGTGGGAACAGAGACCAAGAACCACTGGCTATTCTAATCAGCAGATTTTGTATATCCATGTATGTGGGAGGCTTTCTTCACTTTCTTCCTTCTTTCATCAAATTTGAGACACTTTGCTTCAATTCAGCACATTACAGAGGTGTGAATGTTTCAGATGCTGAATGAATTAAAAATATATGTGATTCTTTAACCAGGTTGTGGGTAACGCCCAGAAATGTCAAATATAGAGGAAAGAAAGTAATAAATATAGAGGAAATAAATAATTAGACTCTCCAGTACATAGTTGAATCCCTTGTGTGCAGTATGTTATTTTTTATGCAATCTCTTGGCCTTACTGGCATAATTTCTCAGGCATTTACTCTGAGAAGTATTTGTTTGTTCAAAGTTTCTTGTTATAAACAGGAAGGCAGAGATTTACAGAGGCTTTTTTAAATGTCTTTTTCTTCATGAGTAATTAATTAGAAGCTTTCAAGATTACCAAAAATATTTTAGGAAGATGACACAGATGGCATTCATTAGTATTTATGCTTTAAGATTTGATCATTTACAGAAGAAAACAAGGAAACTGGGCACGTAGCCCAGCTATCCATACCATTCACACAAAAAAGTTGACTAACAAGAACAAGACAAATACTATTTTTTCCTGAAAAATACAAACAAGCAAAGGACCTCAAAAACAAAATGAAACAAAACAAAACCCTCACATTACATGAAGATCTCAATAAAAGGAAAGAAATTAAGAAGAGAAGGTGCAAGTAGCAAGAGAGTTTCTCCGTGTGCTATTTGTTATTGGACTAATCCTCAGCCAAACCTGAAACAGGGAGGGAAAATTAAACTTTCAATCCATAAGTAATGGATTAATGATTTTTAAGAAAGTTAGTCTTTTGAGTAAAAAGGTGCTCAAGCACCCCTTTCTCTTGGTCTCTTGAGGACAGCATGGCATTCCTGCAATCAAACTGTTTTCCTCTAAGCCAAGCTTTAGAAAAATTAATAGGGAAATGATCATCATGTATGTTATTGCTCCCACTTTTTCTCTGCTTATTTGGGAGACATTTAAGTGTTCATGCTCCAGAAATATCATCTAGGCACTTTTTATTATAAAAATAAAGCAGAGTAGTAGAATGTTAAAAAGAAAATTCATATACCCCTTTCAAAGAATTAAGGTAACATTTGGCAGTGTTCTGAAACTAGTCATTGTATCTCTGCCCAAAGCTCTTGACACAGTCAGTGGGCTATAGTTTAGAAATACTAAAAGGCTAATGTGCTAAACACCATCATAGCACTGTACTTGATCTGCCTTCTGGGACTGGTAGGGGACTTGTTTTTGTCGCATTCCCTCAACTTCTGCTCCATTGATACTACTTGGCTGTGGGGCAACCAGAAGCCCCAGACTCAAAGTCAGGGCCTTGCATAACCAGTTAATAAATACAGCATTGAGGAGAAGTAAAAAGTTAAAGGGCATTCGTTTCCTATGGTAGGTAACAAATTGCCACAGTTGGTGTGCTTAAAACAACAGAAATTTATTCTCTCACAGTTCTGGAATTCAAAACCAAGGTGTTGCCAGAGCAGCACTCTCTCCACAAGTGCTATAGGAGATTGAATTGGTCGGCTCATCCAGCTTTAATTGGCTGCCAGAATTCCTTGATTTGTGTCTACATCACTCCTGTCTCCACTTCTATGGTAACCTTGCCTCCTCCTCTTCTATTCATGCGGAGTCTGTCTCTGTCTCGTCTTTACAAGGATACTTATGATTTGAATTGTGTCTCTCTGGATAACCTAGGATAACCTCCATATGTCAAGGGCTTTAACTGGAAACTTTTTTCCCACTAGGTAATATATACTGGTTCCAGGAATTATGATCTGATGTCTTTTGGGTGGCCATTATTCAGCTACTACAGAGAGGAAGAAAAGAGTCTTCTTAATTCAATCTTCTCTTATTATATCTGATGTCTTAGTCTACTCAAGTCACCTGAACAAAGTACCATAAACTGGTTGGTTTAAACAACAAAAATCTATTTTCATCAAGTTCTAGAGTCTGGAAGTTCAAGATGAAGGTACCAGCATTGTCAGTTTCTGGTGAAGTCTCTCTTCCTATCCCCTCATTTTGTGTTCACATGGCCTCATCTTTGTGTGTACTGGTGGAAAGAGAGAGCAACATCTCTGGTGTCTTGTTATGAGGGCTCTAATCCCATTGTAAGGGTTCTACACTCATGACCACATCTAATTCTAATTATTTCTCCCAAAGACCCCATCTCCAAATACCTTCTCACCTGGCTTCAACATATGGATTTTGCAGGGACACATTCAGTTCATAAAACCTAACCTGCCCTGGCTGGTGGCACAGTGGATAAGGCACTGGCCTGTGAACACAAAGGTTGCTGGTTTGATTCCCAGCCAGGGAACATAACCAGGTTCAAGCCAGGTCTCCAGCCAGGTCCATGGCTGGAGGCAGGTGAAAGGCAACCATACATTGATGTCCCTCTCAGCCTCTCTCCCTTCCCCTCTCTGAAAATAATAAATAAAATCTTTTAAAATAATAAATTAAAAAAAAAAAAAAAAAGACTAACCTGTTCTCAAACTTGGGCTAGCTTATATAGCTACAAGCTGCAAGAAGGAAAATAATCCAGGACCCCAGTGTCATCCTAGAGTCTCTGAGCGCCTTTCCATCAAAGATGGAACTAGCTGAGTGAAGGGCAGAATGTTATTCTCTTTCAAGGGTAAAGATGGTATATCAGGTTTTCTAACTTGGATGGGGTTAGAATAAAGACTTTGCAGGGCAAACACTTATGTCACTAAACATTTTTGCCCCAAACCTGCTAGTATCTCATTCTCTTTTAGTTAATGACACAACTACAATGAAAAGGTACAATATTTTTTAATTACCTTTTTTTATAACATCTAGATCACAATACTTCTTGAGACACAGAGGTTTCATAACTTTCATGAGAATTCCAGACCATATGTTGTATATTTTTCCCTGCAATTTTACATTTTGGATATACATCTGGGTCTAATTTGAAAACATCATGTAATCATTCTGCAGTGCAATAAATTTTATGACAAAATGAAGAATGAAAAACCATAATCTAACATAAAAGCATCTATTTTTCATTTCTAAGTAGTTTCACTACTAACCTTCAGATCAATAATGCAGCCACTGTATCCTAATTCCCTCCATGTTTTCTTTTTTCTTCCCTCAACCAAAGACATTTTTTTTTTCATTTTTCATTTCAGAGAGATAGAGAGAGAGAGAGAGAGAGAGAGAAAGAGAGAGAGATTGAGAAAGATAGAAACATCAGAGTGAGAGAGAAACATCAATTTGTTGCCTCCCATATACTCCCCGACCAGTAATCGAACCCACAAACTTCTCTGTGTTTTCTTAACAAGGTGATTCATAAATATCAATACTTCTTACACTTTTCTATGGTCTGTGAAAAGAAGAGGAAATCACAAATATTTACATTAGTCAGTGCTCATGAAGATTACTACAGAGCACGTATTAAAACATTCTAAATGAGAGAGAGACAGACAGAAAAAGAGAGAGAGAGAGGTATTTGGAAAGATTTGGAACAAGTCAAACAACCATCTCTGGAGCCATTTGGCTCTGCAGTTAAACCTTTAAACTGTTTGCAAAATGTGTGTTATGCTATTTATGGAGAAATTTTCTCAAAATATAGCCTGATTGTTTTTTGTGATCATTTGGATCATCTTCTGTTTCTAAGGAAATAAAAGCAAGACACAATTTCAAAATAATAAACAACAAAGACTAAAACTCACTGGAGCTCTTTGTTTTCTCTGAGAGAACTGTACTTTAAAATATTGCACACTTTGTTTGATATAAACACACCATCAACCAACCTCCTTCCCTTTCATATGTGGGGTCTTTTCCACATTTCTAAATTGGTTGTTTATTTTTGAGATGGAACCTTCTTTTTAGACATATATTTTTCTTTCTTTCTGCAAAAGTAAAAAAGACTATGATGAGTATGAGAGGCAAGATAATTAGTAAGTCTAACATTTATAATACTGTAACTTTTAGACAAATAGCTAAACTGTTAGAATATACACCAAGTATAAGATTTTCTTTCTTTTTTTTTTTTTTTTTAAGAATAATCATATAGGAGCTGCTGCTGAGATATCTGAATAATGACCATAAGTCCTTTAGTTAAGAAAATATTGATAGGAATATATTTGCCTTAAGTGTAGCTCCCAACCTAAGAATGAGTTGCACTCCCATTGCTCTTTCCTAACTTGATTGTTTACCATTAACACTCCTTCCTCAGGAAATCACATCATGGGTAGACTACCTGGACGACCCACAGAAACCAATTTTCCCCAAACTGCTGCTGAAATGTTCCTGACCAAGGCAGTGGCTCCTCCAGCTGTGGCTTCAGCAATGAGGAGGCAGCCAGAAGTCTATTTGCACTGGCTGGTGGCTCTTAAATCAAGGATTTGTGAATTGAGGACTGCCTCTCTGGGCTGTTTCTTTGTTGGCATGCATATTCTTTAGTTGTAGAAAGCCCTAAGGTTTTTTTATAAAACACCAAATACTCTCAGAACAATGTGATGTGCAAGAAAACAGTGTCTTAATAGGACCAGTATCTTACTGGCTTTGGAAATACTTTTTTAAAGTTTTGTTTCATTTTATTTTTATTTTATTACTTAAAAATGAAAAACAGTTGTGTTCTCAAAATAGTAACTATTAAAAAGTTCATAAGCCAAATTCTATATGAAGAATAAATTGGCCTTTATAACCATGGAAATTCAGAGATCTATTTTACATGAACAAAGCTTCCTGAAGTGACAAAAGTCACTTCCACCAAAAATAGAAAACATTTTAAAGGCAAATGTTTACATGAAATTATCTGCACATTGGCACCAGACCTCTGTTGTCAGCCTGCTTGTGCTGTGGTTTTATGATTACTATTGCCTATATTATCAATTTGTATTTACTATATGTATTCCACTCTTAAGTGAAAACACAGTTTACTGCATTAACCACAAAAGCCTCTTGTTATCTTTCTCAGTCAGACATTAATAATGCATCCTGAAGTCCTGTTCATAAATGCAAGTGCATTTACAAAGTTCACATTAACCAGTGAGGTCCCCACAGGGCCTGGTGCTTCTTTGCAGCCACCAGAGCTAAGAGAGGTGGAGACTTCTCTGCTTGGCCCATCACCTGCCTCATGACAGATCACAGCCTTCAGTACTTTAGGGTTCCCCCATAAGGACATTGGATCTAACCAATTTACCTCCTTCAAAGAAGGAATAATTATTTTAATAAATATTCTTAGGATTTGAGTAATTACATTACAACCATGGAAAGCTAAGGCTAACAGATATAACACCCTAGACATTCACTAAAAGTTAAGGCATTCTTCTGTTTAAGCTCTAGCCTTTCTTTATTCACTGTTCCTGTTATGGGATGAACTCCCAGACATCTGGTTCTTCCTGATGACACAGTGAAGAGTTATAGATCAGAAAACCTATTAGTGTGCAAGCGGGGTTCATTGGTGATCCATACTCATGGAAGAGAATCAACCTAGCTAAGGTGGGGGTGAAAGGCATAGGCAAAGCAGGGTAAGGGTGGCAAAAGTAAGGGCTTCCAAAGGCCAGGGTGGCCTAAGGCAGGACAGCCATACATCTAGAGACCCAGAGAGAGAGTCCTCTGAGGAAATATATATTTGGTGGGATGGGGTGAAGAAGTTACATAATGATTGACATGTAAAGGTGGTGCCCCCTTTCCTGGGGGGATGTGATGATCCAAACTTGGGTATGTTTGGGGGTCTGTTAGCCTGAATCCTTATCTTGCTCCAGACTCTATTTGTTCATCTTATCATAAAATAGATACATGACAGGAGGCAGTTAATTAAAGTTGGGAAGTTACCCAAAATTACTTATGGGGACTTTCCATAAGCATTAGAGACTCTCATAAAACAGATAGTGACCAGAGGTAGGTAATTAACCAAGGTTATTTTACGGGCTTCTTTCTTTGGGCACTATGGTCCCTTTCCAGTCTTTCAGGTCTTGGGATGAAAGCACAGTTTCAAAGGTTTTCTTTCCAAGATAGTGGAAATGACACATAGAATTTCAAGAACTGACCTCCTCCCATGTTAGCATGGTATTTTTGTGTGTGTGTAATGTTGGAAAACCTAGCAATAATATCAGACCAGGGTCAAGAATGCTGAGTTAGTGGGTGAGACATATCTTCTTCCTTTTCCCTGCTTTGTTTTCTTATCTATCTTAATATTACTACCTTGAATCCTGGATATTATCCTTCCCCTCCCTCCCCCTCCTTTCCCCTCCCCCTCCTTCTTTTCTTCTTCTTCTTTTTCTTGTTCTTGTTCTTCTTGTTCTTCTTGTTCTTCTTGTTCTTGTTCTCTCTCTCTCTCTCTCTCTCTCTCTCTCTCTCTCTCTCTCTCTCTCTCTCCTGCGATCCTGCTTTAATAAAGGGCTTTAAAGTCAGACAGTTCTGGATTTTATGTCAGCTCTATCATTTACAAGCTGTATGACCTCAAACAAGTTTGTCCTGACTTTCAGAAACTTCATCAGTAGACCCAGAAATAAATAATACACACCTTGAAAATTAAATTAAATTGAGTATGTGAAAATACCAACACATAGTTCAGCCTGGAAAATAAAACACAACTTCTGCTTATCTTTCTTTCTTCCTCTGTGTCTGATGTTTCCCCTGCATTTGACTGTACAATCTGACTTGATCTGAGGTTAACACCAGTTTGATTAATATTAAGCAACATCACCTCTAATTTTTTGATTTGCATAAGAATTGCTATCTCCTACATTAACCCAGAAATCAATGTGTGATGAGAATATACAAAATAATAAAATTGTATTTCTACCACTCACTTTAAAGATTGTTGTTCCCTCATCAATGCCCAGACTGGCTATATTTAATTTTACCTCACAAATGTCTTCAAAAATCCTGATGAATAAGAAGCCATGTGGATTTGCATATTTAAATGCCATCATAAATTAATGTACAACAGATAATCCAGTTAGCTGTGAATTTTCACCATATTTCTTGGGATTTGAATAAACTTCAGACTAGCAATGTCATTAGGTTTTTTATAGAATTATCTAAATGTATTCATTATATGGAAGTACTTTTTATGATCATTAAGATAACATAGGAGAACCCAGATGGCAGAGGAGTAAGTGAAACTACACCAATCTCCTCCCAACACCAAACTAGAATTACAGCTGAACTAGAGAGAAATCATCCAGAATAACCAACAGAACACCAATTGGAAAGAAGTCTTATTACCAGGGACAGAACAGAAGAACCAATTCATCACAACATGACCAAGATGCCTAAAACTGACTGCTAATCACAGACTGATTGGATTAACAACTAAAGGAGACAGACAAAGACAGTGGATCTCTGGTAGTCTCCAACTGGCTAACTAGGCCCAGACTGGGACAAGAGCTGACATCACCAAGCACAGATCCAGGAAGTAGAAAAAGTGTACCTCTACATCACAGAGGGTCACACCACTAAGACAGTAAGTCAAAGAAGACCAATCCAAGAAGCAGAAACAAACAAGAACCACCTAAAATGGGGAGACAAAGAAATAAACCCTCTGCAAATGGGAAGGAGGAATCCTCAGGTAGAGTGCAAAATGAAATAGAGACAAACACATTCGCAGACATGGAATTCAAAATAATGATGATAGAGAAGTTCAATGGGCTCAGCTAGTTCAAACAAAACTACAAACAACTCCAGGGGAACTATGAAGAACTCCAGGAGAACTACAAAGAACTCCAGGAAAGCTATAAGGAACTTAATGAGAACTACACCAGCATTAAAAAGGACATAGACACCATCAATAAGAGCCAGGAGGAAATGAAGATTACCATTCCTTAATTGAAGAACATAGTAGAAGAAATCAAAAACAGGCTAAAGAAAGCAGAGAATCAGATCAGCAAGCTGGAGATCAATGTAGAAAAAAAAAAAATCCTAGGCAGTGCAACAAAATGAAAAAAGACTGAAAAAGAATGAAGAGGTTTTAAGAGAGCTGCAGGACAACATGAAATGCAATAACATCCATATCATAGGAATATCAAAAGGAGAAGAGGAGGAGCAAGGGATAGAAAACCTCTTTGAAAAAGTAATGACAGAAAACTTCCCTAACTTGAGGAGAGAAAAGGCCATGCAAATTCAGGAAGCACTGAAGGTCCCAAGGAAAATGAACCCAAACAAGCCCACTTCAAGATACATCATCATGAAAATGGCAAATTTCAAAGACAGGGAAAGAACCCTAAAAGCAGCACGAGAGAAACAGCTAATAACATACAAGGGGGCTCCCATAAGGTTATCAGCTGATTTCTCCACAGAAACACAATAAGCCAGAAGGGAATGGCAAATAAGATTTCAAGCAATGAAAAACAAAGGCCTGCAACCAAGAATACTCTACCCAACAAGGCTCTCATTCAAAATGGAAGGTGAAATAAGGAGCCTCTCAGACAAAAGAAGTCTAAAAGAATCTCCACCAAACCAGCATTGCAAGATATGCTAAAGGGTCTGCTTTAAGAAGATGAAGAAACAGAGAGACAGACAGGAACTCAGGTACAAAGGTAGATGGATTAAATGCACCAATCAAAAGACATAGGGCAGCTGAATGGATAAGAACCAACTTTAATTTATAAACACTTTAAAGTGACCTTGGTATAAATAGATTTTACTAAATACAGTACAAGTTTGTATATTACTTGTATCTGCATTACTGCAGGTTAAGTTTTCTTAGATTGGAATCATTTCACAAAATGGGAAAATCAGTTTACTTGCAATAACTCAGAAAAATCGAATGCAGTTGAGGAAGAAGAAAAACCTAAGAAAATGTGGATGTATGTTACATAGAAGACATGCTATATTTCTTGTTCATTGTTATAAAATATGTGCTTATTTGTGGGTATGTAATATATATATTTTGTAAGCAATTTATGTTTTAAATAGCAAACAACTAGTCATGGGTATGTTGTGAAATCAGTCAATCTTTAGGTTAGAAAAGATGCTGAGAATGAAGACCATTTTGGATGGAATTTGAAAACTACTGAAATATATGATTCATGTACATAGGTAATATATATTCTCATATTACCATGTAAATTAGATGAGATTCCTTTCAATTAAATCATGGAAATATACATTTTCAGTTACGAAGGCCCCCAAACTGGGGATACTTGGGAAAAGGAATTAATGCTATAGTAAACTTGATTAGTCAAATGCAAACATTCCTACCTTGACAGGGGTTAGTTTAGGACTTCATAGGAAGTCAACCACAAATTCAAAAAATAGCTAGAATACTATTCCACAAAATTATTTAAATCCTAGGGATTTTTATTTTTTACCTCAACTTAGTAGACATAATAATTTCTACTCTGGGGACCAGCGGAGCACTGCAAGTGCCATTGTTTCTGAAGGCTTCAACTTATAAAACACATGTAGAGGAAAAACAGAGGGAATTGAAAGAAGTAAGACATGTGCACAGCCTAAATAAATAAATAAATAAATAATCTATTTAAGATGGAAAACTCCAAGAAGAATAAGTTGTAGTTTCAGGAGCTTAAAATAAAGGTGAGTTATATTATTGGAGGAGGGGAGAGGATCTGACTCAAAAACCAAATTCACTTTTTTTTTTTTTAATTTTATTGTTGTTATATTACATCCATGCCCTATTTACTCCCCTCTGTCCCCCTCCCCACCCACCATTCCCCACAATGTCAATCCAACCTGTTGTCCATGTCCATGGTTCCTTTATACTAGGTTCTGGTCTAAGCTGCTCCTCTTCCTTGCCTCTGCCTCCGCCATCCCCCCAACACCTTTCCCCCTGACCACTGAAGGCCTTTAAACTGTATTCATATACTTGGTTCTGTTTTGCTTGTTGTTAGTTTTGTTCACTATTGTCCCGTAGTGGGTGAGATCATATATTTGTCCTTCACTGACTGGCTTATTTCACTAAGCATAATACTCTCCAGTTCCACCCATGTTGTTGGAAAGGGTACAACTTCCTTCTTTCTTACTGCTATATAGAATTCCATCCTGTAAATATACCAAAGTTTTTTGATCTAACCATCCACTGATGGGCACTTAGGCTGTTTCCTAGCACTTGGCTATTGTAAATAGTGCTGCTATGAACGTAGGTGTACATAGGTTCTTATGAATTGGTGTTTCAGGGTACTCTGGTTGTAGTCCAAGTAGTGGAATTGCTAGATCAAAAGGCAGTTCCATTTTTAGTTTTTAAGGAAACCCCATACTGTTTTCCACAATGGCTGCACCAGGCTATATTCCCACCAACAGTGTAGGAGGGTTCCCTTTGCCCCGCATCCTCGCCAACACTTTGTTGATTTGCTGATGATTGCCATTCTGACAAGTGTGAGGTGGTATCTTATTGTGGTTTCAATTTGCATCTCTCTGATGACTAGCGATGTTGAGCATTCTTTCATATGCCTCTGGGCCCTTTGTATATCTTCCTCAGTGAGTTGTCTGTTCAGGCCCTTTGCCCATTTTTTAATTGGGCTGTCTGTCTCCCTGGTGTTGAGTCGCATTAGTTCTTTATATATTTTGGAGATCAGACCCTTGTCGGTATCATTGGCAATTATGTTTTCCCATACAGTTGGTTCCCTTTGAATTTTGCTGATATTTTCTTTAGCTGAACAGAAACTTTTCAATTTGATATAGTCCCATTTGTTGATTCGTTCTTTGATTTCCTTTGCCCTCAGTGAAGTATCAGTAAACATACTTCTGCATAGGATATCCAAAAGTTTACTGCCTCTATTTTTCTCCAAGACCTTTATGGTGGCACTGCTTATGTTTCAATCCTTTATCCATCTTGAGTTTATTTTGGTGTATGGTGTAAGTTGGTGGTCTAGTTTTATCTTTTTGCATGATGCTGACCAGTACTCCCAACACCATTTGTTGAAGAGACTGTTTTTATTCCATTTTATGTTCCTTCCCCCTTTGTCAAATATTAGTTGACCATAGTGTCCTGGGTTAATTTCTGGGCTCTCTATTCTGTTCCATTGATCTATATGTCTATTCTTATGCCACTACCAGGCTGTTTTGATGACAGTAGCCTTGTAGTATTGTTTGAAGTCCGGTATTATGATTCCTCCTGCCTTGTTCTTCTTTCTCAAGATTGCTGTGGCTATTGGTGGGTGTTTTTAGCTCCATAAAATTTTTTGAAGTATTTTTTCTATTTCTGTGAAGTCTGTCATTGGTATTTTAATTGGGATTGCATTGAATATGTAGATTGCTTTGGGTAGTATGAACATTTTAATGATGTTAATTCTTCCCATCCATGAGCATGGTACATGCTACCATTTATTTATATCTTCCTTGATTTCTTTCTTCATTGTTCTGTAGATTTCTGAGTACAGGTCTTTTACCTCCTTAGTTAAGTTTATTCCTAGGTACTTTATTTTTCTTGTTGCTATGGTAAATGGGATTTGTTTTTTCGCTGCTATTTCTGTTGTTTCATTATTGGTATACAAAAATGCTTTTGATTTCTGGATATTGACTATATACCCAGCTTTTTGCTAAATTTGCTTATTAGGTTGAGTAAGTTTTTGGTGGCGCCCATCGGGTTTTGTATGTACACTATCAAATCATTTGCAAATAATAACAGTTTGACTTCCTCCTTTCCAATTTGGATACCTTTGATTCCTTTTTCTTCTCTGATGGCTATGGTTAGAACTTCTAAGACAATGTTGAATAGAAGTGGAGAAAGTGGACAGCCTTATCTCATTCCTGATCTTAGGGGGAAAGCTTTCAGTTTTTGTCCATTAAGTTTGATGTTGGTATCAGGTTTCTCATAGATGGCCTATATGATGTTGAGGTATGCTCCCTCTATTCCCATTTTGCTGAGGGTTTTTATCATAAATGGTTACTGCACTCTATCAAATGCTTTTTCAGCATCTATTGATATGATCATATGGTTTTTATCTTTCAATTTGTTGATGTGGTGTATTACATTTATTGATTTACAAATGTTGTACCATCCTTGCATCCCTGGGATGAAGCCCACTTGATCATGGTGTATTGTTTTTGTAATATACTGCTGAATCCGGTTGAGAATTTTAGCATCTGTGTTCATCAGAGATATTGGCCTGTAGCTTTCTTTCTTAGTTGGATCTTGCCCTGGTTTTGGAATTAGAATAATTTTGGCCTCATAGAAAGAGTTTGAGAGTCTTCCATGTTCCTGAATTTTTTGGTATAGTTTGAGGAGGATAGGAGCTAGTTCTTCTTTAAATGTTTGGTAAAATTCACCTGTGTATCCATCTGGACCAGGGTTTTTGTGCTTTGGGAGATTTTGGATTACTTCTTTAATTTCACTTGTTGTTATTGGCCTATTCAGGCTTTCTGCTTCTTCTGGGTTCAGTTTTGGTAGATTATACCTTTCTAGAAATGTGTCCATTTCATCCAGGTTGTCATATTTTTTGTCATATAGTTTTTTCTGGTAATTTCTTACAATCTTTTGTATTTCTGAGGTATCAGTTGTGATTTCTCCCATGTCAGTTATGATTCTGTTTATCTGGGTCCTCTCTCTTTTTTTCTTGATGAGTGTGGATAAGGGCTTGTCAATTTTGTTTATTTTTTTCAAAGAACCCGCTCATGGACCTTTGGATTCTTCTAATTGTAATTTGAATCTCTGAGTTATTTAGTTCTGCTCTAATCTTGATGATTTTCTTCCTTCTACTTGCTTTGGGCTTTGTTTGTTGTTGGTCATCTAGTTCTTCCAGCTTTATCGTTAGGTTCTTTTTATAAACTTCTTGTAACCTTTTTTTGGAAGGCCTGTATTGCTATAAATTTCCCCCTGAGAACTGCCTTTGCTGTATCCCATAGGTTTTGGACTGTTGTGTGTTCATTGTCATTTGTTTCCAGGAACTTTTTGATTTCATCTTTGATCTCATTGTTAACCCCTTCATTGCTTAAAAGCATGTTATTCAGTCTCCATGAGTTGGAGAATTTTGTTTTTTTCCCTTGAAATTGGTTTCTAGTTTCAAGCCATTGTGATCTGAGTAGATACTTTGTATGATTTCAATTTTCCTGTATTTGTGGAGGCTTGTCTTGTGACATACCATGTGGTCTATCTTGGAGAACGATCCATGTGCATTTGAAAAGAATGTGTATTTCACTTCTTTGGGGTAAAAGACTCTGTATATATCAGTTAGGTCCATTTCTTCTAGAGTGTTCTTCAATGCCACAACATCTATGGGGATTTTTTTTTTTTTTTTGGAATATCTGTCTATTGTTCATAGTGGGGTATTAAAATCCTCTACTATTAGTGTGTTGCTCTCTATATCTTTCTTAGAGTCTTCCAAGATTTTCCTTATTATTTTGGAGCTCCTATGTTGGGTGCGTATATGTTTATCAGAATTATTTCTTCTTGATGGATTGTTCTCTTAAGTATTGTGAAATGTCCATCGTTGTCCCTTTTTATGGCCTTCATTGTAAAGTCTATTTTATCTGAAATCAGTATTGCTACTTCAGCTTTTGTTTCATGTCCATTTGCTTGATATATAGCTTTCCATCCCTTCACTCTCAATCTGTGTTGCTCTTTTGTTCTAAGGTGGGTCTCTTGAAGACAGCATATATGTGGGTCATGTTGTCTTATCCATTCAGCTACCCTATGTCTTTTGATTGGTGCCTTTAATCCATTTACATTTAAGGTTATCATTGATTGATACCTATTCATTGCCATTTTCTCCCTTTGTTTCTGTATTCCTCTTTGGCTTTCTCTGTTTCTTCATTTTATTTATTTATTCATTTTTAAAGCAGACTCTTTAGCAGTTCTTACAATGCTGGTTTGGTAGAGATGTATTCTTTTAGTCTTTTTTTGTCTGGGAAGCTCCTTATTTCTCCTTCTATCTTGAATGAGAGCCTTGCTGGGTAGAGTATTCTTGGTTGCAGGCGTTTGTTTTCCATTAGCTGAAATACTTTTTGCCATTCCCTTCTGGCTTGAATTGTTTCTGTTGAATAATCATTTGATAGCCTTATTGGAGCCCCCTTATGTGTTGTTTGTCCTTTCTCTCTTGATGCTTTTAGGATTCCCTCTTTTTCTTTGAAATTAGCCATTTTAATAATAATATGCCTTGTTGTTGGTCTGTTTGTGTTGATCTTCATTGGGACCCTCTGTGCTTCCTGAACTTGATTAATGTTTTCACTCATCATGTTAGGGAAATTTTCTATCATTACTTTTTTGAACAGGTTTTCTATTCCTTTTTTCTCTTCTCCTTCTGAATATTATTGCATTTCATGTTGTCCTGCAGCTCTCTTAAAACCTCTTCATTCTTGTTCAGCCTTTTTTCATTGTGTTGCACTGTCTTGGAATATTTTTCTATGTTGTCCTCCAGCTGGCTGATCCAATCCTCTGCTTCCTCTAGCCTACTGTTGATTCCTTCTACTGTATTCTTCAATTCAGAAATTGTGTTCTTCATTTCCTCCTGGCACTTATTCATGGTTTCTATGTCCTTTTTCATGTTGTTGTAGCTCTCAGTAAGTTCCTTGTAACTTCCCTGGAGTTGTTTATAGTTTTCTTTGAGCTGGCTAAGCTCATTGAGCTTCTCTATCATCATTCTTTTGAATTCCTTATCTGACATTTCAGTTGCCTCTGTTTCATTTGGTGGTCTTCCTGGGGATTCTTCCTTTCCTTTTGTTGATGGACTGATTCTTTTTTCCCCCCATTTTGGGTGTCTGTTGTTGCTTCCTTTATGTTTTGTCCTTGGATTAATCTTCTTTGCTTCCATGCCTTAGTTGAGCACCCTTCTGTGTTAGGAGATTTGTGGAGTTCAATGTTACAGTCTCCCAGATTTTCTCCACTTGTTGTTCTTCATGTGGCCTTTATTTGGGCTGTCTGGTTGTATTGTGATACTGTGGGCTGCTCTCCTGTAGGTCTTTGCAGCCTCTGGGCTGTGCCCCCCTGAGTCCAGATGTTGACCCCTCCAATTCTTAGGGACCTGAAGACATCTTGTGCTCCCTATCCTATCCTCCATCTGCTCTGGTACTCAAGAATGCCATCAGCACTGCTCTCTACTCTGTCGCCATCTTTGATCCCTCTCTGTTTTGTTTTTGTTTTTGTTTTTGTTTTTTTTACTTTGTATAACTTTCATTTCTTCCTTTATTTTGTGGCCATAGTCAGTCATTTCTTTGAGCATCCTGATCATCAGTGTTTTGAACTCTGCATCTGGTAAGTTGTCTATCTCTATTTCATTTAGTTCTTTTTCCAGGGCTTTTTTCATTTGGGCCAGAATTTCTTTGCTTTCTCAATTTGGCAGCCTATCTGTGTTTGTTTCTGTGTATTGGGTAGAGGTACTTTGACTCTGTGTCTTGTTGGTATGACCTAATGTATAGAAGGTGTCCTGTAAACTCCAGTGGCACACCCTCCCCTATCACCCAAGCTGGGTACTCAAGGCATGCCCTTTGTGTAGGCTGAATACACCTTCTTCCTGTAATTGAGACTTGGTTGCTGTTGGCGGATCAATGGGAGGGATTTACGAGTCAAATGCAAGGACTGGCATGACCACTTACCACCAACCTTCACCCTCCGTGGAGGATCAGCTATGCAGGAGAAGGTTGATGGTGCTCTGATGTTGTCTGTAGCTGTCCACTGGGTACACTGTTCCTGATGTTTCCAGGGTGGTGCAGGCCAACATCAGCCTTGATCTGTGTTTTGCCAAGGGCACCTTGCCTAACCTTATGAAGTGATCAGAGATGGTTGCTACTTGTGTTTGCTTGGAGATGCCCAAGGGAAGTCAAGCTGTGAATCTAAGCTGGCCAGTGGTAGTACTGGGCCTGGAGTTCACTGAGGCTAGCTGTTGCTTGTTTAATAGGATTTAGGAAGTTGAGAAGAATGGACCAAGACTATCCATTCATGAGGAAAAGCAGCTTGGCAGGGCCCATAAACTGGGTGGGGTAGTCTTCAGGGGTCTCCAAGGTGGGTCAGAGTTAGCCAGGTTGATGAAGTCTCAGGCAGGGCACCATCCTGCAGGCTCTGTGTGGGGCAGGCCCAAAAAAGAGACAATGGCCTCCACTTGCCCTGATACCAGATACTTCAGTTTCTCCCTGTATATCACTGGTGCCCCTCAAGCTGCCACCCAAATGATGGAACCCAGAGGGAGCAAGTCTGAGCAAGTGAATTCCTGTGTGGGTTCTTTAAGATGAACTGCTTGGGGCCCCAGAAGTTTATTCCACTGACTCAATCCCTGCTGAGTTTTGCCAACAGAAGCTATTGGGGATTTATCTTCCCATCACCGGAACACTGGGCTGGGGGCCTGGTGTGGGGCTGGGACTCCTCACTCCTGAGATATCCCTCCAGAATTTTAATCCACCACACGTGGGTATGGGACCAGCTCATTCCAGGTCTGTGCCCCACTTATCCATCTCAATAAATGTGGTTTCTTTAGTTTTATAGTTGTTACACTTCCATTCAACTTGATTTCTTATGGTTTTGGCTTGTGGTTGTTCTATATTTCAGTTATAATTTTGGTATAGCTGTGTGAAGAGGTGAGCCATGTCTGCCCATGCTGCCATCTTCAGCACCTTTATTTATAATCACCAAAAAGTAGAAGCAACCAATATATTTTTTAGTTAAATGAGTGGACTAATTGTAGTGTATCCATAAAAATTCAGCAATTCTAATACATGAAATATGAAGCCATAAAAAACATGTTTTAATCTTCAGTGCACATTGCAAAATGAAAGAAGCCAATTTGAAAAGGATCCATAGTATAGATTCCATCTGTATGACATCCTGGCAAAGGAAAAAATAAGAGATACTAAATTGATAATGGGTTGTAGGAGTGTAGGGAGTGGAGTGATGGAGGCTGAACAGTTGAGGCATATGGGGTACTTTAGGGTGATGAAGCCTTGTAGTGGTGGATATATGATGCCATGCATTTTTCAAAACTCATAAAACTTTATAGCAGAAAAATATCTTAACATATACAAATACAAAATTTTAAACAAATCAGTTAATAGATATAAGGATCACAGGATGAATGGAGAGTGTGTCAAAATTGCTGACTATATTACAAATGTATGAAACAAACACACTGAAGGGATTACTGGTTAAAGGTAATGACCTAACTGTAAGATGACAGCTAAAATGAACAGTACATAAGCACTGTACTTCAGTTGATAAAGTCATTTCCCACAGAAGTATAAGCTAACTTAACCTGTATACTGGAATAGATATAAAGAAGAAAATATTGGGAGAATACTTGACCATGCTATGGAAGCTAATCAGAGCACATCCTCAATGTTTCAAAATCATCAAAAGCACTTTTTTATTATAATATGTAAACCTTCCTCAATTACCTTTTACCACCCATCAAAGAAACAGGACACCCTGGAGTTAAACCATGTCTAAATTTTAGTGTGAAAATTAAATAGAAATATTTTTTGTATTCCCTAACAACATTGGGGGAAAGCTATATCTAGGAACAATTTAAATCGCTAGGGATGTCATAGCAAAATATCATAGGCAAGGTGGCTTAAATAATAGAATTTGCGATATCACAGTTCTGGAGACTTGAAGATGAAGGTCAAATGCCAGTAGTGTTGGCTTTTTGTGAGACTTCTCTTACAGAAAGTCAATTTCTCATTACACTGTAAGAGAAGTCTCACAAAAAGCCAGGTGATCTTTTCTTGGTGCATGCTCATGGACAGAAACAGCTCTCTGATGTCTCATGTACTTCCATTGACACCGGACCAATATGATTATGGCTCCACCTTTATGACCATTTTTAATGTGAATTACATTGGGCATTAGAACTTTAACATCTGAACTGAAGGAGACATAATTCAGTCCATGACATGGACAACCAAATTTCAATTTTGGGTCACCTTTTCTCATTATGTTCTCAATGTATTAAAACTGTCTAGTAAAATAAAATATAAGACCTGGAATTCTGTTATTTCTTTTATACATTTATAAACTTTATACGTTCATCTTTCTTGACAGTAATAAATAATATTATTTATGTTCATATTACAAAAAATAGAACATAATTTTTTCTTTTATTTTACTAGAGAAAATCTGAAGAAGAGAATATACTATGCAACAAGTTGAATATCACCACAGAAAAATAGCAGAGTAATATTAAGACTCAGGACCTAGAAAGAGGGCAACAGAGAAGATGGCAGTACCGATGGCGTTCTTGAGTGCCAGAGCAGCTGGAGGATAGGGTAGGGAGCATGAGACATCTGCAGGACCCTGCAAATTGGAGCAGTAAGCATCTGGACTCAGGGGTGCACAGCCCAGAGGCTGCAGAGACCTATGGGAGAGCAGGTGAGACAGTTCCAAACCAGCTGGCCAGATGACTGTAGCCACTCTGCCCAGAGGAATGGCTCTAACTGAAGACAGCTTCAGGCTCTCCGATGAAGAAAAATCCAAGCTGTGAAGTGTGGACAGTGAGTGCAAACTCTGGAGGGAATAAGGAATTGAATTCCTGCAGGAGAGGGACTGTGTGAGAGCTGTGCTCCAGAGATTAAGAGAGAGGAAGTGCCTCCCAGGGACAGAGAGGCTAAGGAGGAGAGACCCTCAGGGAGCAGGAGCTGGGGAGCAGGGGAGCAGGGAAATACACTGGCCAGGGTGTCAAGAGGACAGAAATTTGTGCCACTGTACCACCCAGGGAGAGGGCAGCTAGGAGCGCCTGATAGGGAGGAGGCCAAACCCCTCACACCCACACTAGCACACAGGCTCCCATGAAAAGTTGAAACTGCACACCAAGAACTTGCTACGGATACAACTGGCACACTCATTGCAGGCCACAAAGGTCTCCTCTAGGAGCTGGAAGGGGATGCGTAGCCTTCACCTGCAGACTGCACTGCCTGCTCCCTGGGGAGCCAGGCCCATGCCACAGAAGCAAAGGTGAAAACCTCCTCAAAGAGCTGGAGTGCTTGGAGGGCTAGTCTTCCTGGCAAGCAACCTGCAGGGCCCCGGGGGAGCCAGGTGCTCTTTGCAAACAGGGGCTACCTCCTCTGGAAACAGCTGGAGGAGGGCAAGACATCAACAGTAACAAATGAAGGTGCAGGCCACACCCCATCCCCCTGTTGGAGCCAGGTGCCCATTGCAGGCAGAAACCTCCTCAAGCAGCTTGAGGGGAAGGGGCTTGAGGGGGAAGAGCAGCCAACTACACCACATAAGCAACCTGCAGGTCTCCACACAGAACCAGTGAGAAAAGGAAGGACCCCAAAACACCAGCAGCATAGAAACCCAGCTAGGCTACTGGAGGCTCAGCCTACCAGGACACTGTCACTCAGAATCAGCCCTGACTGTGACAGTCATATGCCCTGCCACTCCAAGACTACACAGCTTCACTGTAGACTTGCAGAGATTTGACCAAGAAAAAGAGGCAGACTCAGTAAATGGATCACTGCTAATCTCAAGTACCTGAGTTACACTGAGAGCTACATGAACTAATCCCTAACTGTTTTAGGAACAACTCAAAAACAGTGTATGAGACAGGATAGAAGAAACATCTCTCAATCAGCCAACTAAAGGGAAAGGAGCAACACATAAAACCAATCCAAAATACAACCAGACAGCCCAAGTTAATGACATAAAGGCCACCCCAAGAGTAACAAGTTGAGGAAATCTAGGAGACTGCAACACTGAACTCCACAGATCTTCTAACACAGAAGGGTGCTCTACAAAGGCAAGGAAACAAAGCAGAGTAATCCAAGACAAAAAAAGCAACAACAAATACCCAAAATTGTGGGGGGTGGGAGATCAGTACATCATGAAAGGAAATGAGGAATCCCCAGAAAGATCACTAAATGAAACAGAGGCAAACTATCTATCAGATATGGAATTCCAAATAATGATGATAGAGAGACTAAATGAGCTCAACCAGCTCAAAGAAAACTATAAACAACTTCAGGGGAACTACAAAGAACAACAGGGAAGCTACAAGGAATGTACTGAGAGCTACACCAGCATGAAAAATGACTTAGAAACTATCAGTAAGAGCCAGGAGAGAATGAAGAATACAATTTCTGAATTGAAGAATACAGTAGAAGGAATCAACAGTAGGCGAGAGGAAGCAGAGGATTGGATCAGCCAGCTGGAGGACAACATAGAAAAATATTCCAAGACAGTGCAACACATTGAAAAAAGGCTGAACAAGAATGAAGAGGTTTTAAGAGAGCTGCAGGACAACATGAAATGCAATAATATTCAGAAAGAGAAGAGAAGAAAGAAATGGAAAACCTGTTCAAAAAAATAATGATAGAACATTTCCCTAACATGATGAAAATGTTACTCAAGTTCAGAGGGTCCCAATGAAGATCAACCCAAACAGACCAACTCCAAGACACATTATAATTAAAATGGCAAATTTAAGACAGAAAAAAAGAATCCTAAAAGCATCAAGAGAGAAAGGACAAATAACATATAAGGGGGCTCCAATAAGGCTATCAAATGATTATTCAACAGAAACAATTCAAGCCAGAAGGGAATGGCAAAAAATATTCCAAGTATTGGGAAACAAAGTCTTGCAACCAAGAATACTCTACCCAACAAGGCTCTCATTAGAATGGAAGGAGAAATAAGGAGTTTCCCAGAATAAAGAAGACTAAAACAATACATCTCTGCCAAACCAGCATTGCAAGAAATGCTAAAGGGTCTGCTTTAAAAAAAAAAAAAAAAATGAAGAAACATGGAGAGCCAAAGAGGAACACAGGTACAAAGTGGGAAAATAGTAATAAATTAAGTATCAAATCAATAATAACCTTAAATGTAAATGGATTAAATGAACCAATCAAAAGAAAAAGGGTAGACGAATGGATAAGACAACATGACCCACATATATGCTGCCTTCAAGAGACCCACCTCAGAACAAAAGATCGACACAGATTGAGAGTGAAGGGATGGAAAAATATATACCAAGCAAATGGACATGAAAAAAAGGCTGCAGTAGCAGTAGCAATACTTATTTCAGACAATAGATTTTACAATGAAGGCCATAAAAAGAAATAAAGAAGAACATTTCATAATACTTAAGGGAACAATCCTTCAAGAAGATAGAATTCTGGTAAACATATATGCACCCAACATAGGAGTTCCAAAATATATAAGGAAAATCTTGGAGGACTTCAAGAAGGATATAGATAGCAACACACTAATAGTAGGGGATTTTAATACCCCACTATCTACAATGGGCAGATCTTCCAAACAAAAAATCAATAAGGATGTTGTGGCATTGAACAACACTCTAGAGAAAATGGACCTAACTGATATATACAGAACATTTCACCCCAAAGAAGCAACACACACATTCTTTTATCTAGAAAAAGAGAGAGGATCCAAATAAACAGAATCAGAAATGACAGAGGAGAAATCACAACTGATATTTCAGAAATACAAAGGATTATAATGGATTACTACACACAACAGTATGAAAAGAAATATGACAACCTAGGTGAAATGGACACATTTCTGGTAATGTATAATCTACCAAAACTGAATCCAGAAGAAGCAGAAATAATGAATAAACCAGTAACAACTAGTGAAATTGAAGAAGTAATCCAAAATTCCCTAAAGCACAAGAGCCCTGGATCAGATGGCTACACAGGAGAATTGTAACAAACATTTAAAGAACAACTAACTCCTATTCTTCTCAATCTATTACAAAAATTCCAGCAAGACGGATGACTCCCAAACTCTTTTTATGAGGCCAATATTATTATAATCCCAAAACCAAGTCAAGACACAAATAAGAAGGAAAACTATAGGCCAATATCTCTGATGAACATAGATGCTAAGATTCTCAACAAAATATTGCCAACTGGATCCAGCAATACATTAAAAAGATTATACACCATGATCAAGTGGGTTTCATCCCAGGGATGCCAGGATGGTACAACGTTCACAAATCAATAAATGTAATACACCACATCAACAAAATGAAAGACAAAAATCATATGATCATATCAATAGATGCTGAAAAAGCATTTGATAAAGTACAGCAACCATTTATGATCAAAACACTCAATAAAATGGAAATAGAGGTAGCATACCTCAGCATAACAAAGGTCATATTTGAGAAACCTGAAGCTAACATCATACTCAAGGTGAATAAACTTAAAATCTTTCCCCCTAAGATCAGGAACGAGACAAGACTTTGCACTTTCTCCACTTCTGTTCAATATCATCTTGGAAGTCCTAGCCATCGCTATTAGAGAAGAAAAAGGAATCAAAAGTATCCAAATTGGAAAGAAGGAAGTCAAACTGTCATTATTTGCAGATGATATGATAGTGTACATACAAAACCCGATAGGCTCCACGAAAAACTTACTTGACCTAATAAGCAAATTTAGCAAAATAGCTAGATATTAAGACAATATCCAGAAATCAAAAGCATTTTTGTATACCAATACTGAAACATCAGAAATAGAAGCGAGAAAATAAATCCCACTTACCATAGCAATAAGTAAAATAAAGTACTTAGGAATCAACTCAACCAAGGAAGTAAAAGATCTGTACTCAGAAGATAGAACATTGAAGAAAGAAATTAAGGAAGATACAAAGAAATGGAAGGCATATACCATGTTCATGGATTAAATAATTAACATCATTAAACGTCCATACTACCCAAAGCAATCTATAGATCCAATGCAATTCCAATTAAAATACCAATGACAGACTTCACAGAAATAGAAAAAATACTTCTAAATTTATATGGAGCCAAAAATGCCCACAAATAGCCTCAGCAATCTTGAGAAAGAAGAACAAGGTAGGAGGAATCACAATACTGACATCAAACAGTAGTGCAAGGCTATTGTCATCAAAACTGTCTGGCACTGGCATAAGAATAGACATATAGATCAATGGAACAGAATTGAGAGCCCAGAAATTAACCTAGGACTCTATGGTCAATTAACATTTGACAAAGGGGGATGAAACATAAAATGGAGTAAAAACAGTCTCTTCAACAGGTGGTGTTGGGAGAATTGGTCAGAAACATGTAAAATCATAAAACTAGATTACCAACTTACACTACACATCAGAATAAACTCAAGATAGATAAAGAACTTAAACATAAGCAGCACCACCATAAAGGTCCTGGAGAAAAATATAGGCAGTAAACTTTTTGATATCCTACACCAAAATATGTTTACTGATACTTCACCAAGGGCAAAGGAAATAAAAGAACAAATCAACAAATGGGAGTATATCAAATTGAAAAGTTTCTGTTCAGCTAAAGAAAACACCAGCAAAATTCAAAGGCAACCAACTGTATGGGAAAATATATTTGTCAATGATACCTCAGACAAGGGTTTGATTTCCTAAAGATATAAAGAACTAATGCAACTCAACACCAGGGAGACAGACAGCCCAATTAAACAATGGGCAAAGGACCTGAACAATAAACTCACTGAAAGAGACATACAAAGTGCCCAAAGACATATGAAAGGGTGCTCAACATCGCTAGCCATCAGAGAGATGCAAATTAAAACCACAATAAGATACCACCTCACACCTGTCAGAATGGCAATCAACAAATCAACCAACAACAATGTTGGCGAGGATGTGGGGCAAAGAGAACCCTTGTGCACTGTTAGTGGGAATGCAGGATGGTGAAGCCACTAAGGTAAACAGTATGGAGTTTCCTTAAAAAACTAAAAATGGAACTGCCTTTTGATCCAGCAATTCTACTACTAGGACTATACTTGAACAACCCTGAAACACCAATTCAGAAGAACCTATGTACCCTTATACTCATAGCAGCACTATTTACAATAGCCAAGTGCTTGAAACAGCCTAAGTGCCCATCAGTGGATGACTGGATCAAAAGACTTTGGTACATTTACATAATAGAATACTACACAGCAGAAAAAAAGAAGGAACTCCTAACCTTTGCAACAACATGGATTGAACTAGAAAGTGTTATGCATAGTGAAATAAGCCAGTCAGTGAAAGACAAATACCATATGATCTCACCCATTACAGGGCAATAATGAACAAAACAAACAAGCAAGCAAAACAGAACCAGGTACATGAATACAATGACTAGATCTCCCATGGGCAGAGGGGAGGGAGGAGGTGGGAGGGCAGAGGAGGCAAAGAAGGGGAGCAGTTTAGTCAAGGAACTAGTATGAAAGAACCATGGACATGGACAACAAGTGGGATTGACTTTGGGGGGAGTGGGTTGGTGGAGAAGAGGGCAGAGGGAAGGAAAAAGAGGATGGAAATAATAAAACAACAATAAAACTAAATTAAAAAGAAAAAGATTAAGACTCAGTATACCAGGTCTTCCTATCCTTATAATCCTGATTTTCTGTTTGCTTCTCATAACACTCAAAAATTTGACACAATATGAGGACTTTTACTTCTAAATTCTCCATATGTTTAAAAACACAAAAGCTTCTGTTTTCAACTATTATTTAGATGAAGTCCATTGGGAGTGGTCATCCCCACTTCTTTTTATTAATTTTGAGGAAGGGGACTTTGGGTCCCTGACTACCAAGTGAATTTGCCTGGGTAGTGTGACCACTTCAGGAAGAAAGATCAAAGAATCTTTAACTTCAAGTCATTTTACAGAAATTATTGAAGACCAGACAGTAGGCCTAGAATATATAGTTTCATAGCTTCTTTCAATGTGAAATTACATATTCTGCTCTTTGACATAACATAATCACTATGGATGCCTACAATCATTATTTGATCCTAGGAAATTGTAATTATTACATTATTAGATAAAAGAAAAATGTGGTAGCACTGTGAAAAATTATTATTTAATAAGCATAGTGTATTTAGACATGTGAGTCAATGTGAAGGAGAGTGAGCTATTCTAGAAAAAATATATATATATTTTAAAGATTTTATTCCATTATTCTTCAGAAAGAGGGGAAGGGAGAGAGGCAGAGAGGGAGAGAGACATCAATGTATGATTGCGTTTCACCTGCCTCCAGCCACAGACCTGACTGGAGACTTGGTTTGCAACCTGGTTATGTGCCCTGGCTGGGGAATTGAACCTGCGACCTTTGGGTTCGCAGGCTGGCACCTTATCCACTGTGCTACCAGCCAGGGCTCTAGAAAAATATTTTTAAAGTATCTCATTCATTTCTGTTGGGTGCTTTGCAGAAAAAAAAAAAGTTAATTTGTGACATACTGACTTCAGTTTTCGCTCTGCAGGCAGATGTGACTTCTGTCCGGCCAGCTTAACAGAGCTATAGTGCATCTGCTCCCACTCCATCCTTTCAGTGTTTGTGCAGGAAGGAGTCTGCATTCCTGCTTCATTGGCACGTTGCATGGTTTGCTGTTTCAGTAGATTATTTCAGATGCTATGTTTAATTAAACAACCACTCTGTTTTTCTAATCCTTTCATCCCACTCCCTGGAGACAAAACACATTCGGCAGAAATGGTGTTTATTCTCCATGATGTTTTTGAGTGTACGCAAATGATGTCATATTTCTTATAAAAATGCCACAAAGTGTGTTTGAGCTACTCTTTGCCATATTTAGATGATAAAAATTTTTAAATAGCAGGAATACAAGAAAAATTCCTAACCCAAAACCATTATGATGCAAAAACTGAGGTCCAAGGAAGTGAAGCAACATGTTCCAGTTCATTAATATCTAATCAGGCATCCTGAACTCTACATTCCTCTTTGGGCCCATCAAAGTTACCACCTCCCTAATTTCTTCTAAATTTTCTCCTACCACCTTCTTCTAGGTGTCTATTGTGGCTTCCACAAAAGCTCTTCTTCTCTAGTCATTTGTGCCTTCACATAATTCTACCCTAACATTACCTCATGCTGACACATTTCTCGAGTGACTGTCATACTAATAACTTCAGTGATCTATTTGCATTAGTGAGTCTCAAATATACCAGCTAGGGCTTTCTTCCTTTCCCAAGACCTCCACTGCCATATTGGAGGTCTCCAACTGGGCCACCTTACCCCTGAATTTGCCCAATGTACTCATCTAAGTGGAGTTCTCCTGCCATAATTCTACCTTAACCCCCAAAACAATCTTTCAAAATAGGTACTTACAATCACTACTTTCTGAGGGTAAGGAATTCAGTAGCAATTTAGTTGGATGGTTCACAGGTCTCTCATGAAGTACAGCTACCATAGCTGCAGTCATAAGCATACCAAATTTAACCAGCTTTCCCAAGAATGAGTGATCCAAGAGAGAGAAATTGATTGAGAGAATTAAAACAGAACTAGTATCCTTCAAGTTATAACCTTGAAAGTGATATGCCATTACTTCTACCTTATTCTGTGGGTCAAACAGATGATCCCTGTTGCAATAAGGGAGAGGATTACACATGTTGAAATACCAGGACATAGGGAGGAGCAAGGTGCATCATAGAGAATTCTTACTACAATGTCTATAATGTTTTTCCATAACATTAAACTTGATACCATGAGTTCTTTTATTTTTCAGCCATGTAAGGCTCATTTGCCAGACTATCTCGCCAATTTATTGATTGTAGCCAGAGTCAATATTAGTTCATAGAACATTTTTGTTAATATTATTTAGTGTCTCTGAGACTTGGAACATGACTATAAATTCTGTCCACTGAGTGGATTGATGTTAACTTTCTACAGTAATTGTCAGGCCATCAGCAGCCATGATACAGCCACCTTTGTGATCAGTGTTGAACTTCCACATTTAAGATGATTTCTGTAGACCATGCTATTACTCCTTTGAGATCCTCCAATATTAATCATACATGGGTTCCTTCAATGGATTTTCCTGTAGCATATTCTCTTTTTTACATTAAAAAAATTAATTTATTGTTGTTATATTACATTTATGCCATTTTTCCCCCATTGATCTCCCCTGCCCTACCCTCCCTATCTTCTCACCCACAGTCTATTCCTATATGTCATCCATGTCCATGGGTCATTTATACTAGTTTCTTGACTAAATTCTCCCCTTATTTGCCTCTTTCTCCTCCCCCTCCACCCCCGTACACTGAAAGTCTGTTCCTTGTTTCCATGCCTCTGGTTTTATTTTGTCTGTCTGTTTGTTTTATTCATTAGTCTTCTGTATTAGGTGAGAGCATCTTCTTAAATACACCATTTATTTTTATGAGGGTACCCTTCTGTGCAATTCCCTGTTGCTTGGATTACTTTTATGACATAATCCATCGCATACACAGCATTTTAGGTCTCAAAATGATTTATGTCACTTAATATATATACAGTTTCAATCAATAATCAGTAACAGGCTAATACTTGTCTTTCAAAAAAGAGGTATATCTGGCAGCTATCTCAGGCAATTTCCTGATCTAAAATATTGACTGTCCATCACTGATTGGGCTTTTCTCAAACATATATCCAGTCAGCATGAATATGTGTTGTTGACACCTTTATTATTTCTTTGAATTATTTTTAGGTTACTTTTTTTTAATTTTATTGTTGTTGTATTACATCCATCCCCTTTTTGCTCCCCTCTGTCCCCCTCCCCACCCACCCTTTCCCCTCAAAGTCAATCCCACCTGTTGTTCATGTCCATGGTTCCTTCATACTAGGTTCTTGTCTAAGCTGCTCCCCTTTCTTGTCTCTGCCTCCCCCCTCCCCCAACCCCTTTTCCCCTGACCACTGAAGGCCTATTCCTTGTATTCATACTTGGTTCTGTTTTGCTTGTTGTTAGTTTTGCTCATTATTGTCCCGTAATGGGTGAGATCATATGATATTTGTCCTTCACTGACTGGCTTATTTCACTAAGCATAATACTCTCCAGTTCCTTTAAAGATTACAACACGTATTTAAACTTATACTCTACTAAAATTAAATTTTAATTACTTCTAATGAAATATAGGAACTTTGCAACAGAAGTTTATAAAAATTAAAGGTAAATCATATAAATTCATATATGACATCTGTCCAGAAAGTATCAAGCCAATATCAATATAATTAAAACAATTTGTATGACTGATACTTTTGGGACAGATATTGTATATAGACTTATATAGTTATTTGCCATTTCTTTTTTAATTTAATTTTATTGTTGTTGTATTATATCCATCCCCTTTCCCCACCCCCTTATTTGCCATTTTTAATGCTCTTATTTTTTGTTTAGGAGAAACTTACCAGCAGATATTATTTTCCTTTAGTTTGAAAGAATTTCTCTACTATACCTTGAAGTAAAAGACTGCTGGCCATAGTTTTTTTTTTTTTTTTTTTTTTCATTCAAAGTGTTCATCTGAAAATGTTTTTACACTTGAATTTTGAAAGATAGTTTGATGGACTCAGAATTCTTGATTATATAGTTTTTATTTTTACTTTTTTGAATGCTATTCCAACAATCTCGGACTTCAATCATTTGTTTTGAAATATTGCCCACTAGTCAACCATTGTTCACCATTGTTCTCTTGATGTTTTCAAATTTTAATTTTTTAAGTTTGGCTTTTTGAAGTTTTACTACAATGCACTTAGTCTAGCTTATTTGTACTGAGTTTACGTGGGAATTACTGAAGTTATTGGATCTGTAAGTTAAAGGCTTTCACCAAATTTAGAAATTTCAGTCATTAATTTTCAAATATAAAGGGTGACACAGAAAACACTGGAATTATCTTCTGGAGGATGGGTCCTTGTAGGATAGGCCTCCCTTACTAGGTGAGTGTTCTAGGAACCCATCTGTATCAGTGTGTCAGCCGGCCTCATTCTGAAAGGCTGCATTAGACTCCAGTGATTTTTTTTTGAAGAGTCTTTCAACATATTTGCCCATTTCATGATGGGTTATTTACAAGCACACCCGCCCATACCATACGGAGTATACAGCAGTATTTGACCAAAAATGGCTTAACCCCATGCTCTTTCCTTCTTACTCAACCATCTTACCCTTAGTGAATTGTTTTGATTCTTCAGGTGAAAAAAAGTAATCAAAGGGAATTGTTTTTGCTGATGTAGAAGAGTTTTTTTGTGGCCCTGAATGGTGGCACAGTAGATAGGGTGCTGGCCTGTGAACCTAAAAGTCTCTGGTTTGATTTCCAACCAGGGTGCTCATAACCAGGTTGCAAGCCAGATCTCCAGCCAGGTCCATAGCTGGAGGTAGGTAAAAGGCAACCATACATTGATGTCACTCTTCCTCTCTGCCTCTCTCCCTTCCTTCCCCTTTCTCTAAAAAATAATAAATAAAATCTTTTAAAAAAAGAGAGAGAGATTTTTTTCTTAAATGGCAGAAATACAAAAAGACATCGAAATTGACTTCAAGCAGTAGGAAAAGAATTTGAACTGTGTATTGCATCAAATCAAGAGTACCTTGAAGGAGACTGAAGTTTAAACATGTAAGAATAAATACACAAATTTACAAATAAATTCTGGAATTTTTGCATCTTTCCTCATATTCTATGCCCATTCTTTTTCTGCCTGTCTTCTGAGGCTCCAATTTTATACATGTTGGACCTCTTCATATTGTTCCACAATTCCCTAAGCCTTTGTTCATTTTTTATTTTGTTTTAATTTATTGTTGTTGTATTATATTTATCCCATTTTCCCCTCATTGCTCTCTTTATCCTTTTATAAACTCTCAAAATTGCACAATTTCTATTATCCATCTTCAGGTTCACTGATTTTTTTTCTCTGTCATCTTTTTTTTTTTTTTTTTATTGTTTATTCTATTACATTTGTCTAAATTTTTCCCCCTTGCCCTCCTCCTCCCAGCTGAACCTCCACTCCCATAATTAATCCCCACACCATTGTCCATATCCATGGGTTATTCCATCCATACTTGTTGACTAAACCTTTCCACCTTTCCCCTCTTCCCATCCCCACCCCCCACCACCACTCTGACAGCTAGCAACTGTTCCTGATCCATGTCTCTGAATCTGTATTGTTACTTTATTTTGTTCATTAATATCCTCTTATAAGTAACACCATATTTTATGTATCTTTCATAGACTGGCTTAGTTCATTAAGCATAATAGTTTGTAGACAAACTATGCTGTTGCAAAAGGTAGAAAATTCTTTCTTTCTTTCTGCAGCATGGTAGTCCGTGGTGTAAATGTACCACAGTTTCTTAATCCACTCACCTCCTGATGAGCACTTAAGCTGATTCCAATTCTTCACTATTATAAGTAGTGCTGCTATGAACATAGGGGTGCATAAGTTCTTTTGAATTGGGGTTTTGAGATTCTTAAGGTATATTCCCAGAAGTGAAATTGCTTGGTCAAAAGAAAGTTGCATTTTTAGTTTTTTGAGGAAATTCCATACTATTTTCCACAGTAGCTGCACCAGTCTGCATTCCCTCCAACAATGTATTAGGGTTCCTTTTTCTCCACATCCTCACCAGCACTTGTTTTATGTCAATTTATTAATAATAGCCATTTGGCAGGTGTTAGGTGATATCTCATTGTGCTTTAATTTGCACCTCTTAATTCTAACATTTATGGGCCATCTCTATGTCCTTGGAAAACTATTTATGCAGGTCTTTTATCAGTTTTTAAATTGGATTTTTTGTCTTCATGGTGTTGTTCAAATGGTTTTTTTATGTTTTGGAGATTAAATCCTTGTCTGTTGTATCACTGGTAAATATGTTCTCTCATACAGTCAGTTTCCTTTTTGATTTAATGGTGGTCTCTTCAGCCATGCAGAAGCTTTTTACTTTGATGCAGTCCTATTTGTTTCTTTATTTTAATTAATTTATTGTTATTGTCTTACACTTATGCTATTTTCCCCCATTGCTCAACCCTCCCATCCCCTCTCCCACAGTCAGATCCTACATATTGTAAATGTCCATAGGACATTATACTAGTTCCTTGACTAAATTGTTCCCCTTCTTTGCCTCTTCCTCCTACTCTCCCCTCCCCTCTGCAAACTGTCAGTCTGTTTCTTGTTCCCATGCCTCTGGTTCTATTTTGTTTTGTTCATTAGTTTCCTGTATTAACTAAGGTCATATGGTATTTGTCTTTCACGACCTGGCTTATTTCACTGAGCATAATACTCTCTAGTTCCATCCACGTTGTCTGTCACAAAAGGTAGGAGTTCCTTCTTTCTGCTGTAGATCTTTTGTTCTGAGGTGGGTCTCTGTAGATAGCATATATGTGGGTCATGTCTTCTTATCCATTCAGCTACCCTATGTCTTTTGATTGGTGCATTTAATTTATTTACATTTAAAGTTATTATTGATAGGTACTTATTCATCGACATGTTTCCCTTTTGTACCTGTGTTCCTCTCTGTCTCTGTCTATTTCTTCAGCTTTTTAAAGCAGACCCTTTAGCACATCTTGCAATGCTGGTTTCGTGAAGATGTATACTTTTTTAGCCTTCTTTCTGGATAGTCTTAGTTGTAGGCCTTTGTTTTTCATTGCTTGGAATATTTTTTCCATTCCCTTCTGGTTTGTAGTGTTTCTGTTGAGTAATCAGATGATAACCTTATTGGAGCCCCCTGTATGTCATTAGCTTTTAGGATTCTCTCCTTGTCTTTGATGTGTCTTGGAGTGGGCCTGTTTGGGTTCATCCTCATTAGGACTCCCTGTGCTTCCTTAACTTGTGTGACTTTTTCTCTCATTGAGTTCGGAATATTTTGTGTCATTACTTTTTCAACCAGGTTTTCTATCCTTTGTTCCTCTTCTTCTCCTTCTGGTTTCCCTATGATATGGATATTATTATGTTTCATGTAGTCCTGTAGCTCTCTTAAAACCTCTTCATTCTTTTTTAGTCCTTTTTCATTTTGTTTCACTGCCTAGGAATTTTTTCTACATTATCCTCCACCTCCCTGATCTGATCCTCTGCTTCATGTATCCTGCTTTTGGTTCTTTCTGGTGTGCTCTTTGATTTGAAATTGTATTCTTCATCTCCTCCTGGCTCTTATGGATAGTTGCTATGTCTTTTTTAATGCAGGTGTAGTTCTCAATAAGTTCCTTGTAGCTTCCCTGGAGTTCTTTGAGGTTTCCCTGGAGCTGTTTGTAGTTTTCTTTGAGCTTGCTGACCTCATTGAGCTTCTCTATCATCATTATTTTGAATTCCATATCTGATAGTTTGCTTGCCTATTTCATTTAGCACTCTTTGAGGAAAGGGGATTCCTCCTTTCCTTTTAATGGGGGCTTGTTTCTTTGTCTCCCCATTTTAGGTGACTCTTATTGTTTCTTTCTGTTTTGACTTCCTGTCTTTGTGGTGTAGAGGTACATTTTCTTTACTTCCTGGATCCACCTCTGGTGACGTCAGATCATGTCCCAGCCTGAGCCTAGTGAGCCTGTTGGAGCCTACCAGAGATCCGTTGTCTTTGTCTGTGTCCTTACATTTTTAATGCAACAAATCTGTGATTAACTGTCAGGTGTAGGCACCACTGGGCAGGACAGATTAATTCCATTGTAATCCAATCAATCTGTGATCAGGGATCAGGCTTAACTACCACTGGGCAGGGCAGATTAATTCAGTTTTTAATCCAATGCATCTGTGATCAACAGTCAGGCTTACACACTGCTGGGCGGCACAGATTGATTTCTATGGGTGGGGCTATGACTTCCCCTCAGGAGGGACCCTCTTAGTAGAGTAGTCTGCCTGAGGCGTGGGGGATGAGTCAGCACTGGGACCCCATCGGCTGCTCCCTCATTTCTCTCCTCAAAGCCACCACCCCAAATTCTCCAGCGTCTCTAGTCCACTCTGCCCTCCCTTTGCTGGAGACCAGGATAAGTGGGTGCCAATGTATTTCACTAACTGCTAGCAATCTATTCAGGCTTTCTGCTGCTTCTTGATTCAGTTTTGGAAGATTATGTTTCCAGAAAGTTGTCCATTTCACCCAGGTTGTCCAATTTCTTAGCATATAGTTGTTCATAATAATTTCTTACAGTTCTTTGTATTTCTGTGGTACTGGTTAATTCTCTTCTTTCGGTTCTGATTTTATTTATCTGGATCCTCTATTTTTTTCTTGATGACAGTGGTAAAAGTTTTGTCTATTTTGTTTATCTTTCCAAGTACCAACTTTAAGATTCATTGATCCTTTGAATGGCTCTTTCAGTCTCTATTTCATTTCATTCTGTTCAGATCTTGGTATTTCCTTCTTTCTACTCACTATGGGCTTTGTTGCTGTTTTTCTAGTTCTTGTAGATGTAGGGTAAGGTTTATTTTAAATTCTTCTATCCTTTTTAGGTAGGCCTGTATTGCTATGCACTTTCCTCTTAAGACTGCCATCACTATGTTTCCTAAATTTTGATTTGTTGTGTCTATTTTCATTTGTTTCTAGATGCCTTTTTATTTCTTCCTTGATCTTATTGTTACCCCATTCATTATTTAATAACCTGTAATTAAGCCTCCATGTGTTTAAATGTTTTTGAGTGGATCTTTTTAGGTTGATTTCTAGTTTCAAGCCAATGTGATCCAAGAGATACTTAATATATTTCAATTTTATTTAACTTGTTTAAGCTTGTTTTGTGTTTTACCATTGGGTCTATCTTTGAAAAAAATCCAGATCAGTTTGAGAAGAATGTGTATTTAGCTTTCTTATGATGAAATATTCCCAAATTATCAATTAAATCCTTTTGATCTTGAGCATTGTCCTCTACCACAATAATCTTGTTGAGTTTTTTGTTTGGAAGATCTATCCCTGTTGACAGTAGGGTGTTAAAATCCCCAGTGATAGCCCTGGTTGGTGGCACAGTGGATAAGGCACCAGCCTGTGAACCCAAAGGTCACTGGTTCTATTCCCAGCCAGGGCACATAACCAGGTTGCAAGACATGTCTCCAGCCAGGTCTGTAGCTGGAGGCAGGTGAAAGGCAATCATACATTGATGTCTGCCTCTTTCCCTTCCCTTCTCTCTAAAAAATAATAAAATAAAATCTTAAAAAAAAGAAAAAAAAATCCCTAGTGATAACTGTATTATTGTTGTTGATCTCCTTCTTAAAACCTTCAAGACTTTTCTTATAGATTTATGTGTTCCTATATTGGGTACATATATGATTATATATTCTCTCTTATTGGACTACTGACAAGTTTTCCACACACTCCACCTTCCCAGAAAGCAAAGTGTCTTTCAGTCAGGGCTAGTCCCAGCCTGCCATGCCCATACAGTTTTAAGAGGTAGAATTTTTCTTTGTAACTCTCCTGGTTGGTGCTACAGCTATGGACATGCTGCTCACTATGTGTTTGTGCAACCTGAGTCTCCCAGATTCCATATATCCTCCCAAGTCCCCCCCCTTCCCCGCTTTTAGGGTTAGGGGTTCCTTCTGCAGGACCAGAACCCACTATTTTTTTTTTTTTTTTGTCTGTTATCTCCACTGCTGCAGGCTCCGCTCACAGGGTATTTCCCCTTCAATTTATAAAATCTCTAACAGGTTGATGCAAAGCATTCTCTGCACTCCCTGGCTTCAAAAATTTGTATCAGCTGAGATTGCATTGATTGTTCAGGTCACTTGTTGGAAGATTAGCAGAAAATCCATGCAGGTGACACAAGCAAGTGGGCTCAGCTTCCATCTACTCAGCCACCATTTTCAGAGCTCTAGAATTTCTATTTGTTTCTTTTTTAAAGTTTCAGTTTCTCTGTTGAGAGTTCTTATCTGTTCATTCATTATACCATGTATTCCTTTAATTTTTGAATATATTTAAAGTTCTTTGAACATATTTATGAAGCCATTTTCTATTCTTTGGTGTTAAATGCAACTGTGTGCCACTTGGAATCAGATTCTTTTGGTTTTTTGTAATTATAGGACAAATTTTTCTATTTATTTGCATATCAAGTAAGTTTTGGTTGAAAACTAGGCATTATAGGTAGTATATTATACACTTTAAAAACTCTGGACTCTGCCACTTTTCCTGAGGCTTTTTTGGAACTTGATCCCAAACTGTGAAATCTCTCCTGGCTATTACGTAGATTTTGGTATCTAGCTGATGATTTTTTAGCTTGACCCTTAGAGAGATCCACCCTATACCTGTGTAGTTTTAACAATCAGCCAGATTTATACAGTTTATACTCACATTTTGAGGCCTATATTTTCAGTGTTTTTCTTTTTTTAAAGAGTTTATTTATTTATTTTCAGAGGTGAGGAAGGGAGGGAGAAAGAGAGGAAAAGAAACATCAATTGGTTACCTCCTGCACACTAACAACCAAGGAACTGGCCTACAACCTAGGCATGCTTCTCAATTGGAATTGAACTGGCAACCTTTCAGTTCACAGGCTCAGTCCACTGAGCCATACTAGCCACGACTTCAGTACTTCTCTTGATTCCAAGTTTTGTTCACTAAATTTCCAGTTGAAATTCTATGCTATGACACTTCAAGCCAATAAGATTTCCACTTTCTGTAGCTTTCACTATGCATGTGTTGGGAAATGTATTCAAAGGCACTGACGCTAAAAATAAAATCTTTCTAGAAGAACTTGTAATTTCCAAGTGTAGTCTCTTCATATAGATTCTACCTGCTTTTTCTTGCAGCTCTTTGGAATATTTTGTGTGCATACATAGTTCCATACTCACCCAAGGATTTGACAGTTTATGATCAGATTTTAGCCATTATGTTTATCTTTTTTGCTTTCAAACTTTTCTTTACACAATAGAATACTATTGTAGCAGAAAGAAAAAAGGAAGGAACTCCTGCCTTTTGTGATTGCATGGTTGGAACTGGAGAGTATAATGCTCAGTGAAATAAACTATTAAGCAAAAAAGAAATACCATATAATCTCACCTAATTCAGGAAACTAATAAACAAAACAAATAAATGAGCAGAATGGAACCAGAGACATGGAATCAAGGAGCAGAATGAAGGTGAGCAGAGGGATGGTGTGGGAGAAGAAGGGGAAAGAGGGAAAGGGTTTAGTAAAGGAGCTAATATGAATGACCCATGGACATGGACTAGATGGGGGGATTTACTGTGGGAGAGGAGATGGAATTGGTGGGGCAGGGGTGAGCAATGGGGGTAAAGAATTAAACAATTATAATACAATAATAATATTTTTTTAGAAAGAAGTTGGTGATTAACCCACATTCTGTAAAATTACTGAAAAGATAAAAATAAAACAAAACCAAAAAAAAAAGTTTTCCTTAAAATTTCCAGCTGCTCTGCCAAGTTATCATTTTCCCCTTCAAGTCATTAATGCCAGTGTCTGAATAAAAAAAGGGACTTGTGGAGTGGCCCCAGACAGAAAAGTCATTAATTTATTTTTTATTTTATGCATTAGTAGCCTTTAATGAGTAAACTTGTCTCAAGTTTCCTTCTGCTTTCAATCATTTTCCATTTTTTGCCTGGTTTTTATAATTGTTGTGTCTAGGAAAAATCACTCACCCTGTTTACACAACATTTATGCTCTCCATTTAGTTTCAAATATTTCTTAACTTTTATGCTGATTAATTGATCCATGAGTTAAAGTATTTTTTTTAAGTTTCAAAAGTATAGGAAAATTGATTATATTTTGTTATTAATTTCTAGCTTAATGGCAGTGTGGTCAGATAACATATTCTATATGATACTAGATTTCTGCTGTCTTTTGATATTTGCTTTATGGCCTCCTGCATAGTGTATTTTTATAATTATTCCTTGAGTGCTTGAAAAAAAATGTCACAAGTCTTGAGTGCAGGCATATATTCAATCACACATTTTTCAAATGCTTTGTATTCTTACTAATTTATTTTTTGCTTGAACTAGTTTTGAGAGAATGTTTAAAAATCTCACATTTTTGCTTCTCCTTAAGTTTTAATATACATCTATTTGATTAACATTCTTTAAGCATATTAAATATCTTTACCTTCTCAAATAGTACAGGACCTAAATTTGCTTAATATTTAATAACCTCCTCATGTCTAGTTCTTATTCCTACAGATATTAGCATTGTTATTTTTGTTCTATTAAATCATTACTTTCTTATTTTGCATTTATCTCCATGTGTCTGTCAAAGTATTTTGTGAGATTTGGTTGAATTTAAACTTTACAGAATTCAAAAGGAATGAATATATTTTCTCAAGCACCTTTGGAAAACCATACCCATATCCTCAATTCAAACTATTTGAGTAAGGTAAGAATGAAAATTTAATTTCTTAAAAAATATTTCAACTCCAAGTAGGTTTTCTGAAATAAAAATTGTTCAATATAATTTTTATTTATTTTACAAAGTAATGAAAATTAAAATGTCTTTCTCCCATTGTTTTTTAATAAAATCCTTTCACAGTAATAACTTGTGTTAATAGCTTCTTGCATATCCTCACATAAATTTTCTACAAAAAGCCAATTATGATAAGTAGTCAATACATTTTTAGATTTACTTATATAAGTACTGCCTCCTTTTATAATATTGTTGTTGTATTACATCCATCCCCTTTTTGCTCCCCTCTATCCTCTTCCCTACCCACCCACTCCCCCATAAAGTCAATCCCACATGTTGTCTATGTCCATGGTTCTTCCATACTAGATTCTTGTCTAAACTGCTCCCCTTCTTTGCCTCTCCCTCTCCCTCCCCACCACCTCCTTTTTTTAACCGCATTTTTAATCATCATTTATAATTTTATCCGAGTTCTTCCTTCTTGGTTGATTTTTCTTTCCCTAAAGTAGATCCTTTAACAGGCCTATCAATGGTCAATTTTTATCATCCTCTGTCTGAAAAATGTCTTTGTTTTATCTTTAGTCTTAAAATATAATTTAGATACATAGAACTATAGCTTGGAGTTATTTTCTTTGAAAATTGGATTTTATTGTTGTTGAAAGTCTGCTTCAGTTATTAAAATGGCTTCTAAGCTGGCCTCCTTCCCTATATAGACTAGCTCCAACAATGTTGCAATATTCTACTCTGCTACCAAGATACTCTTTCTTTTTTTTTTTTTTTTAATTTTATTTTT
>PVIW01009564.1:17462-51143 GCA_004026585.1 Noctilio leporinus | reverse complement strand
AGCTGAGTGCGAGAGGAAAGTGCCTGGCGTGTGATCTGAGTGGGGACCGGCAGCCTGCACTACATGGCATGACGTCCATCCAGGAAGTGGGTCACCAGTAGCGTGAGCACAGGGGAGCTGGGCCAGCGGGGCCCGAACCCCTGATTCCCGCTCTCCTGGGCTTCCATGTGTTTTTGCTCACGAGCGCTGCTCTGGGCTCCGGCAGGCCTGATATGGACCCTGTGGGACAGCCACACTGGGGGCAGGTGTTTGCAGGAGACTGGACCCCCACCGTGAGTGTGATGAGCGGGAAACAGGGCAGAGGGCAGTGTGGGGAGCAGCCCCCTGGTTCCGGCTCCTGCCCCAGCTCCCTACTGGAGAGGGTCCTCGCCGAGAGACCCCCGCTCTGTGGTAGGGTCTCCTGTTAGGGGAGGTCTGTTACTCCACAAAGGCTGCTACGCATGTGCCCGTGACCAGGTTCAGAACAACGAAGAGGAGTCCGCCAGCCAGGGGGTGAGGGGAAAGCAGGCCAGGCGGAGTCTCGGGTGTGGAGGTGAGACGGCTCCGCTCGCGTCCGGAGGAAGGAGAGGCGAGTGCGGAGGGCGAGGCGGGTGCGGAGGGCGAGGCGCGTGAGCAGGGCCGGGAGTGTGATCGCCGGTGCCTGGGACTCGCTGAAACCTGTACCGCTGGCTCTCCCACCGTCCCCTGGGTGCCTTCTCGCTCAGAGTTTTTGAACGTTTCCAATTTTTGCAAAGCAAATAGCCCAAAATTTAGTTCACGCAGGCACGTTTCAGGGTCCCTGTTCTCCCAGAAGGAGCTCCTGGGAGACCTGGTGAGGCGCTGGCTTCCCCTTTCCCGCCTTTTCCTCACCTGTCCAAGGAAACCCCTGGGGCGGTTCCCACTCCTCGGGTGCTGGGAAAGCCAGAAGCGGAAGTGCGCTGCCTGCCGCACCTGCTGTGCGGGAACTCAGGTGGCACCAGCAGTCTGCTTCGGAGGTGCCCTGGCACCCTGGCCCCGTGGGCCGGGAGGAAGCAGGGCAGGACGGTCCCCTCAAGGGGACAGAGTGCCAGTGTGGCAGAGGGAACGCCCTGCCCCAGGGAGGGGATCTGGGGACCAGTGGCAGCTTCTCCATGTGTCAGCTGCCTGACCGTGAACAGGTCACTGGTCTCCAGAAGCCAGGCTACTACTCTGTGGAATGAGGGCATCATACCCTGTTACAGGGGCACTTCAAGGGTCGCATGCGATTTGACGCCCACGCTGGGCCCGTGACGCAGCCTGAAGTAACAGAGGCTTAGCTGAGGGGTCTGCACCACTCGCCCTCAGCCCTGCTCAGGCCCCACCCCTGGACTCAGTCACCGCAGCCACTGCGATGGTCCCAAGTGAGTTGGATCGAGTCACTCCTTAACGCCCTCTTCCTGGGAGCAAGCCCTGGAGGCCCTGCCCGACTCCCGTGAGCACCTGGCTGGCCCCTGGTGGCCCTGGGTGGCAGTCACCCACCTCCCAGCTGCCTCCCGTCTTTCTGCCTTTGCTCAAACGTCACGTTCTGTGTCCCTCACCACCTTGTTTAATGCTTTAAACTACCCTGTGAGGCTGTTACTAACATTAGCTGCACTCCATGGGGAATCAGAGGATGAGAGTGAAGGAACCTATCCAAACCTCATAGTCGGTGGCTGTATCGATCGGGACACCAGCCATATGTGGCAGGGCACAAAGGCCCTTCTCGAGCAGTACCAAGCGACAAAGGGTGTTCTCCAGCTGCTAGCGCTGAAGGACAGCTTCAGGCGGGGCTTGATCAGGCTCCGGCCCCGTTCCTCGATCTCCCGCAGCTCTGCCATGTCTGTGGAGAGGCTTCGTCTCCGGGCTGCCTGTCTTCAAGACAGCACAAGGCTTCCGTCCTGGGGGTCCCTGCACACTCAGAGAATGTCACTCTAGTCATTCCTAGAAAAAGAACCCCCTGGAGCATCATCTCCCCAGTTTTCACTGGCCCCGCTGGGTTGCACTGCTAGTCCCAGCAAGCCAGAGACCCAAACCAAGACCATCTGGTGTAGCGTGTGTGCCCCGGCCACTGACCGACACCGCGTCGCCACGGGCGGGACTGTGTACGGTGAACGGAAGGGCTGCCACAGCAGGCTGGAGACCTAGGGACCGTGCTCCGGGTGGCTCTGTGTGTCAGGCCAGAAAGGGTCCCCAGCAGAGCTTCATCCACACGCTTCTGGACGGGCCTGCAGGTCATCAGCCCTCACGGTCTCATCACACCCAGGGCCCTGGACACAGAGCCCCGCACACAGCTCCATGTGTCCGTGCTGGTCGCACAGCCAACGCCTGGGATCTATCCATGGCCCTGCTGGCGCTTTTTCTGTCCACCGTGGCTGATGGCATCAGACACGCCTCTCCCAGGGGCCCCTCAGCAGGACTCATTGCTTGGAGGTGCCTTTCACGTTCCCCCAAAGCCAATGTCGTGCGTACCACCCACCCACGCATGGGTACCAACATCCCAACGCGTCTCCGGTGTGACCATTCAACCAGCCCTGTTCACAGAATATGATCACAAACAAACAGCAATGGGATTGCATTTCTATCCAGTGTTCACAGGTCTCTGAGTTGGGTGTTTTATGTTCCAATTCCCTACAGAACCAGTACCGCTCCTTCAGCCCCCCTCCCTTCCCTTCCCTTCCCCTTCCCCACAGCTCCCGGTCCCCGGCCCTCTCCCTCCCTTCTCCCTTCCCTCCCAGCTGTCCCAACGCCTATTGGTGGGAGCACCTCGCCTATCATGTCCCGTGAGGCTGGCTGGAAGAGGGTCTCACCCCCAGAGGCCCCCCACCCTCACTAAATTGGTCAGACACAGAGCTGAGCCCCCACTGACCACACAGAGAGACAGGAGAGGGTGTCCTCTGGACGTGAGAGTCCTATCTGTGCGCCCAGCCCAGCCACGGCCACTCAGTTTCCCTGACACGGTGCCAGCCTGGGTGGACCCGTCTCTTCCTGTCTGGGTCAGCGCCTCGACACTTCCAATCCATTAGTTTCTTATCATGGCCTCGGTGTAGATTTGTCGATTTAGAGGCAATACGCACGAACCACCAAAAGTTGTAAAACTTGCACGAAAAGTAGACACGTGTAACAATGGAAATCCTACTCTCAGCAAACTAATTATACAACAGCGTTATCAGCGATGGTCTCATTGTTACCCATCGGGTCCTCAGGCCTCATTCCCCTCTAGCTCAGGGGTGGGGCCCCTTACCCCCCTCCCCCCGCCCCCGCCTCCGCCCCGGCTACCCCCTTCTGCTCTGTTTCTACGAGTTTGATTGTTTTAGAGGTCACGCGTGAGTGCTACCCTGTCGAATGGATTTGTCTGACATATTCCACTTAGCGTGGAGTCCTCGAGGTCCACCCAGGTTGTCACACAGCCGTGTCCTTTCTCATGGCTGATAATGCCTCACGGCGTGTCTACACCGCCTTCTTTATCCATTCGTCTGTTGACGCCCACTTGGGTTGTTGGGTGGTTTCCTCATCTTGGCTACTATGAATAACCCTGCAAAACAGGAGGGGCGGGGGAGAGAGACACGTTCCAAAGTATCAGACAAAACGCGGATGCAAGCGGATGCAAGCGGACGTTCTCTTGGTTTGTCCCCGCGCTGCAGACCGCAGCTGCACGCGCACAGGAACGCGGGTCCCTGCAGCTCTTGCTAACCGGGGTCTTCGTCTCTCTGTCTCAGGACATGTTCACATCACCGACTTCAACATCGCAACTGTCGTGAAAGGAGCGGAGAAGGCGTCTTCCATGGCCGGGACCAAGCCCTACATGGGTGAGTGTTCCCGGACGCCTTTGGGGGTGAGCTGCCCAGTGGCTGCCGCCTCCCCCTTCAGCCCCGCCCCCAGCCGGTCCCAGGGTGCACAGGCTCTGGACGCGCTGTCTCCCCAGCCGCAGACACCTTCCCGCCTGTTTTCCAGAGAATTCCTACCAGCCAGCAAGCTTGGCTCAGGCGTAGGGAAAAACAAACAAATGAGTGTTGCCAAAATGTAACTTCGGTGGTGGTCTCTTGGGTCTATAGTACATGCTTAGGTATATAACGTGTAGTGTCAGGTTGGTTTCTTTTTGTGACTTTTTAATTAAGATTTTATTTATTATTTTTTAAGAGAGGGGAAGGGACAGAGGCAGTGAGGGAGAGAAACATCCATGTGTGGTTGCCTTTCACCTGCCTCCAGCTACAGACCCGGCTTGCAGCCTGGGCATGTGCCCTGGCTGGGGATCTTTTAGTGACTTTTGATGGAAGTATTATTTTTAGTAAACATTCTGTTTTCTTCAAGGAATGCTCTGAAGGTTGGGTCTTCTTTGCCAACCTCCAGTGTGTGTCATTTTCACATCTTTCCGATCTCTTTCTTCATCTGTTTGAATGTTCCTCCTTTTTTTTCTCTTTCTTTTAACACATTGTCTGTTACCTTTACTTACTTGGTGTGCTTGCTGGGGAAGTAATTATTACGGAAATGATTTCCCTTTATTTCTAATTTTTTTTTGTCCCGAGTTCTCTTGAGGGCATAACTGATTTACCAAATGGATATGTTTTCAGACACTGTCCGGGCTGGCGGGGACGGGCAGCAGGCGTCCCGTGGGGAGAGGTGGGGGGAGGGCGGGCCCCCTCGGTAAAGTCAAACCTGTTAAATCCTGCACGTCCCGGGGCGGTAAGTTCCCGACCACGGCACAGGCAAGTTTGTTGATTTAATTCACTTGTAAAGGGCCCATAAAAGTTCCCGATTATTCTAAACTTGGATTCAGAGAACAGGCTGATGCGTCCATCCCAGAAGGACGGCCCTGGAAGAAACGTTGGCGTAGAACTGAATTCTCATTCATTGAAAGGGCAGACAGGACGTGCCGTCCGCGGAAACCCTCTCTCTGGAATGTGCTGGGGGAGATGTGAGCACTGGCCGCCACCAGCCCTTCCGACGTGTCCTGAGGTGGACCGAGGAGCCGGGCCTTCGCTGGCGGAGCTCCGTGTCCGCTCTGGGGCTCAGGGGGCGGGTGTGCTCTGGGCCCCGCGCCCACCGTCCGGGGCGGACAGGGATAGGTATAGGCGTGGATGGGTCACGGTCAAGACAGATTCCCATCTCGGGGGAAATCTGCTTGTGTTAAGTGCCTTCTTTGCACTGGGCTGAGCTCAGGCCCTGGGAGGGATGGGAGGAAGGTGTAACCTTGCCCCAGGACCTGTCCATCCTGAGGTAACCCCGTCACTTCTGGAAGTCACCGCTGTGTCGGACGGAGAAAGGACACACCCGCCAGATGACCTGGGGCAAGTTCCTCGCCCCTCATTCACTTCCTGGGCTGCACAAGTCCCCAGCTGCGTTGGCATGGGACACTAGGAGTTCCTTCTCTCGTGTTCTAGGTAAATTATCACCAAGGTGCGGGCAGGACTCCCCTGAGGCCCCAGGGGAGGGTCTTGCCTGCCTCTTTCAGCTCCTGGTGACTCCAGGGCTTCCTGGGCCTGCGGCTGCCTTCTCACTCAGCCTTTCTGTGCCTCAGTCTCCCTCTTCGTTCTCCTACGAAGATGTTTCGGGTGGACCCTACCTTTTGTCTTGAGGATTTCATCTAGATCACATCTGTTTCCAAATGAGGTCCCCTTCCCAGGGGCTGGTGGCTAGTGCTTGGACACATCTTTGGGGAGGACACGATTCAACCCACTACACCCTTTTATGTCTGTGCTGCCTCATCGGGAAAAGACATCATTGCAGCACTGGTGTCATGGTGGTCAGAGGGGAGCAGAGGCCGGTGTGTAAAGCCTTCCCGTGCGCCTGGCACACGGCAGCGGCTCCTGTTCAGCCATGACAGAGGGACGGGTTCAGCCTCGTGCCCTCTCTCCTAGCCCTACATCCATGTGATGCTGTGACTCCGGGCCACCAAAGCCGTCATTTTCATGGCGTATCGATTAGGACGTAAATGTTACGTTCTATCATCAGCCCCAAGTGTGAAGGGGAGGAGAGACTGTCACCTTTCCACAGACTGCAGACGTTTGTCACTAGGCGGCTTGTGACAGCCAGAGAGAATCCGTCAGCTGCTGTTCCTACTCTGAAAGCCCGGGGGCTCGGGGCTGCAGGGCATGACAAGGATTTACAGGGAATGCCTCGGCGTGTCCCCGCCTCCCGCTCTGTCCCAGCACGTGGTCCGCGAGCTGCTGCGGGCCCTGGGGACACTCACAGGGAGCCATGCAGGTGGTGAGGCAGGGACGGGGGTCGGTCCCTCTAGGTGGCTGGCAGAAGCGTGGGCTAGGAGCCCACACATGCTCACAGGACGCTCGATGAACAGGTGACTCTGGATGGGTAGGACGGTCAACGAAAAGATGCAGAAGATGCAGAACTCGGGGTCTGGAAACTGATAGGCCATGAGCCCAAGGAGAATGGAGTTTAGGATGGGTGACGGCGGGGGCCGTGGGGAGGCTAAGCGTGCCGGGAACGGGGCATGTGAAGCAGAATTCTGCTCGTCAAAATCCTGCCTCGGGTGCCTGTGGCACTCGGCGTGAGCCAGCCTGCCAGGCCCGGCCGGCCCGAGTGCCCGGCAAGCGTTGTCTTACGTAGTCCTCACAGCTCTGGGAACGAGTGGCCGCCTTCCGTGTTCCAACACTGAGGTCAAGAGAAGGTCAATAACCCGCGAGACTGAGCTCCGGCCACACGGCCGGCGTCCTGTTTCAGACCACACCCTGCTGGTTCCTTTGCAAGGTTCAGGGGACCTAGAGGGCTACGGGGCCACCTCCTCAGCTCCCAGTCTCGTCTGCCCCGTTATAGACCAAGTGTGTTTTTGATCTCAAAGAAACGTCGATAGAAACCTTATGTCGAACAGGGACTTGGCCAGGGCGTTAGACGCACCCCAGCTTGGCGAGTCCCAGCTGGGTGACCCCCGGCTCGCCACTGCCCCTCTCTGAACCCCATCTGAAAATGGGTCACGTGATGACATGACCATGGCAGCCATTGTGAAGACTAAAGGGGAGCCCAAGGGGGAAGAATGTTCTAAAATATGAAGTAAAGACCCTGGCTTGCTGGAGGGCAGCCAGCATTTGGCCGGGGGTCCGGTCCATGTCCAGCTGCCAACCCAACCCAGCGCCCAGACCTGAGCGCCTGCCTTCCCGTTGCCACGCGGCCTGAACCCCAGTCTCACGACCAAGTCAAGACGCCTTTAACCCCAGCGGATGGTGGCGCCCTGGGACAGATGCTGGCGGCTAGGCAACTGCAAAATGGAATTGTACGTGCAAATTCATTTGCTAGAAATAACACACACTTCACAAAATTTTCCTGGAAACCCAGTGAGAAGTGGGGTGAGGCAAAGAGGTGAGGCCGCGCTCAGCACCTGGGTTGGGGGCAGGGACCCCCAGGACTGCAGACCCTTGCTTGGGCCTCCGTCCTTCACTCCTTTCAAACTGAGGTGGAATACACCTCACATTAACTGCTTGCTTTGTTTGTTTTTTAAAGTATATTTTATTGATTATGCTGTTCCAGTTGTCCCAATTTCTTTTCCCTTTGCTTCCCTCTGCCCAGGTACCCCCTATTCCCTCATCAATCCCACCCCCCTTAATTCATGTCCATGGGTCATGCATGTAAGTTCTTTGACTTCACCTTTTCCTACATTATTCTTCTCTTCCCCCTGTCTATTTTGTAGCTACCAATCATGCTTCTTAATCCCTGCACCTTTTCCTTCGTTCTCCCCCTACCCCCTCCCAGCTGATAACCCTCCAAATGGTCCTCTTATCTATGGCTCCGTTCCTATTCTGGTTGTTTGCTTAGTTTTTTGTTGTTGTTGTTTTCTAGATTCGGTTGTTGATAGTTGTGAGTTTGTTGTCATTGTAATGTTCATAGTTTTGATCTTCTTTTTCTTAACTCTGCTCCTTTAACCGTTCCACATAATAAGGACCTGGTCGTGGTGATGAACTCCTTTAGCTTTACCTTGTCTGGGAAGCATTTTATCTGCTCTTCCACTGTAAATGATAGTTTTGCTGGATATAGTCATCTTGGTTGTAGGTCTTTGCTTTTCATCATTTTGAATACGTTTTGCTGGTCCCTTCTTGCCTGCAAAGTATCTTTTGAGAAATCAGCTGACAGTCTTTTGGGAACTCCTTTTTAAGTAACTCTCTGCTTTCCTCTTGCCACTTTTAAGATTCTCTCTTTATCTTTAACCTTTGCATTTTAATCATGATGTGTCTTGGTGTGGTTCTCTTTGGGTCCAGCTTGTTTGGGACTCTCTGTGCTTCCTGGACTTGCATATCTATTTCCTTCATGAAATTTGGAAAGTTTTCCTTCATTCTTTTTTCACACAAGTTTTCAATTTCTTGCTCTTCCTCTTCTCCTTCTAGCACCCCTGTGACTTGAATGTTGGCACATTTAAAGTTGTCCCAGAGGTTCCTAAGCCTCTCCTCATTTTTTTTTTTTAATTCTTGTTTCTTCATTCCTTACTGGGTGACCATTTATTGCTTCCTCATGTTCCAAATCATTGATTTGAACCCAGTCTCCTTCCCCTCACCTTTGATTTCGTGTAGATTTTCCTTCATTTCACTTAGCGTGGCCTTCACTTCTTCCCTTCTGTGTTTGCTGTACGCAAGCATATCTGTCAAGTCTGTGAGCATCTTTGTCACCAGTGTTTTAAACTCTGCATCTGTTAGGTTGGCTCTCTCCTTGTTACTTAGTTCTCCCACTGGAACCTTGATCTGTTCCATCTTTTGAACCATACTTGGGTCTCTTCAACTTGACAGGCTCCTGTGTTTGCCTCTGTGTCTTAGGTAGAGCTGTCGCACCTGTTACATTGTAAGGGGCAGAGCCTTAGATATTCGTCAGTGCAGGGCAACTTGTTTCACCACGCTGTGGCGCTGTGGGGGGGGGTCTGAGGGGGAACAGTGCCTCTTGCTCAGCACTCACCCCTTTTCCAGGCACTTCTTCCACTTCCCATATGGGACTGGTGCCTCTCTAGCTGCTGCCCTGGCCATGATTCCTACAATAGGTGGGTCTGTTAATATTTCAGGACCGTGGGGGCCTCTAAACAAACAGACTCTGCTGAGAGACCTGCAGTTTCTTCCTCCATCTCAACCCCGCTGGTTATCACAGTCAGAAACAATGTGACTTTATTCCCCGCCGCTGTCCCCTTCCTGCCCCCCATGCTGGAACCGTGAGCCACACAGCCTGGTCTGGTACTGGGGGCACTCACCAGGTGTCCCTCCTTGTGCCGTTTTATTAACCTGTGACTGCACTTTCGGCCAGCTGGCCACAGTCACTATCACCACTGCCACCTCCTCTATAGTAGGTCCGCCCAGCTCCGCCCCTCCTTCCTATCTGGATGAGTGTTTTTTTCTTTATATCTTTGTTGGGTTTCCATGCAGCTCGATTTTCTGGAACTTGTGGTTGTCTCTGGTTTTGAGGTAAATATGTTCCTTCTTAGTTGTGGACGGAGATGCAGCGTATCTACCTATGACTCCATCTTGGCCAGAAGTCTCAAAAGGAACCTCTTTAAACATTTCCATGGCATTTAATGCATTCACAATGCCATGTAACCACCACCAGCCACTTCCAGACCATTGTCGTCACCCCATAAGGACACTCATTAGGCAGGTGCTCCCCTCCCCACCGGTCCCTGGCAGCCCCCAGTTTGCCTTCCATCTCTGGAGTTACTGATCCTGGGTATTTTGTGTGACAGCCCATGTCTGCTAAAATAAGCCTGTTCCCGAGATAGCAGCAGGCACAAAGGGCTCGACGTCCCTGGTTGTTGGGATACCTGACCCGAGATTGGTGCCAGGAGCAGAGTGACATTTGTCCAAGTCCTCAGCCCCGTGGGTGTGGTTTCCACAGCTCAACTCAGACTTCGCCCACCCGCTCCTCATGCTGGTGGGATCCCTGCTCCACTAGATGCACCTGACTGTCCTGGAGCAAATGGTCCCCTCTCCCCACACATGGGGGACACCCCCTGTCCTGCCCAGGTGGTCACACCAGTGTTTCCTGTGACAGCTACAGCTTTGCTCGGGCCAGCGCATGGCTCATGGAGGGCAGGAAGGCCGTGGCATGGCGAATGGAGTACTGGCCTCGCAGTTCCTGTCCCCATGTCCCCTCCCTAAGGGGCAGTGAGTGTAAACTGAGACACATGGTGACACCCTCTCTGTCCTGTCCTTGGCAGCCCCAGAAGTGTTCCAGGTGTATGTGGACGGAGGCCCTGGGTACTCGTACCCTGTGGACTGGTGGTCCCTGGGCATCACCGCCTATGAGCTCCTACGGGGCTGGGTAAGACGTGCGCCCGCACAGTGGGCACGGGGGGCCAAGGACGTGGGGGCTCAGTTGGCCCATTGTTCTGCTGGGACAGCGCAGGGTGGCAGAAAGGAGCACTGTGTGAGGAGTCCGGCCTGGACGCCGGTCCCGATGGCCTGGGTGTCAGCTCTGAGGTCCCTGAGCATTAGCGAGCTCTGGTCCAGCCCCTCGTCTGTCTGGAGGCTCAGGGCATGTGCTAGGGTCAGCGGATGATCAGCGGCAGCTCAGACATGGCAAGCCACAGGGCCGTGCCTGCCTCACGTTCCAGCCGGGGCGAGGTCCTTGCAGGGCACAGTCCGTACGTGTGTCACTTTTTCTGTACGTCTGTTTGTAACTGAGAATGGAGCTGTGTGCCAAGTGATACCTCCCTGTTTTGTTGGAGCAGAAAGAATGATGATGAAGGAACCGCTGACCTGTGCAGGGCCAGCCAGGCCGGGAAAGGGGGGGCTGTGACAGAGGTGTGGCTGGGTGCCCGGTGACCAGAGCTGACCTCTCCGGCCCCACCCCAGGGCCCTGAGCCTGCAGGAGCAGGGACTCTAGAGTTAGGCTTCTGAGTGTGGGTCCTGCCTTTCTGCTGCTTCCTGGCTGTGTGACCTTGTCAAGCCTCCCGAGGCCATAACAGAGCCCCCACTTGCTGGTGCCCACACGGCCCCACAGGCCTGCACTGGTGCAGGCCACACAGAAACACCCACCACGCCCTGGGAAAGAGTAAACCCTCCCCGGCGACCACAGGGGTCGCTGATTCTGCCCATTGCCCTTTGCAGAGGCCGTACGAGATCCACTCGGCCACGCCCCTCGACGAGATCCTGCACATGTTCAAGGCGGAGCGCGTGCACTTCTCCTCCATGTGGAGCCACGGCCTGGTCGCCCTGCTGAAGAAGGTAGGGGCAGCCGCTGCCGGCCCGTCGGGGGCGCCGAGGTGACAGTGCAGCCCAGGCGTTGCGGCAAACGAAGGAGCGAGAACTCTAACTCCGCCGCCCCCGCCAGCTCCCCTCTTGCACTCAAGGTCACAGAGCCACCGGACCGTAGACTTGGGCCCGGGGTCCGGCCGTACGCGCTGCTAACACAGGGACGTGCGCGATGCAGGGAGCTCTTTCAAGTGTTTGCCGCGGGTGGTCTGGTGCGCGGAGCTCTAGGAAATCGGGCCTCTCCTGGTTTTCACCACAACTGCTGCCGTTAGCGCAGTGCAGCCGTTCCCAAAGCGGGGCCTGCGGACCAGCCGTGTCAGCGGCGCCGGGAGCTGGGGAAAGGCAGCCCCCCCGCTCCACCCCAGACCTGGGTCAGGAGCCCGGGGTAGGCCCGCCGGCCCTGTGTTTTGAGATGCTCTCCAGGGGGCGGTGGGTTGCAGTGCCTTCCTTGTGAGGCTGGCAGTCAGCTCTGGTCACTCGGGACCCTCCAATAGGCAGAGTCGAGTGACAGTGACAACGTCGGAGGTCATGCGCCAGCGTTGGCTGAGGGGGCACGATGTCCCGGGCCAGTGGGGGACTTTTCACTTGACCCCTGCAAGCCCGGTGGTATTATACCCCGAGCAGGGACATTGTCCCCACAGGACAGGTGAGAAGACGGAGGCATCGGGAAATAAAATGGCTCCATCCATGCCGGGGGTCGCTGGAGGACAGAGGCGGGATTTGACCCAAGCTCTCCTCACTCCACATCCAGCTGTGCCCCTGCCCCGCGCTGTAAGGGACCAGAGCAGACACCAGAGAGCTGGTGTGTCACAGAGCCATGGCCACCCAGGGGAGCATGGCAGGCGGCTGCAAATTTAGTCCCTGGCCGCTGCCCTTGGAGAAGCAGCCTGACCTTGTAGTCACTCTGCTTTCGAGATGAGTGTAGGTGGCACTTCCAGTGACAGCGCCCCCTTCACAGGGCACAGCATGGCTGGGGTGTGACATTTTCCCAAGACCCCACCCTCAGAGCCCCACTCCCCTTGGGGGTACACAGCTGAGACAAATGTGGCTGCCCTGTGTCCCCAGCTCCTGACCAAGGACCCCGAGAGCCGCCTGTCCAGCCTCAGCGACATTCAGAGTGCCCCCTACCTGGCCGCCATGAACTGGGACGCGGTGCTGGAGAAGACGCTGATGCCCAGCTTCGTGCCCAACGTGAGCGGGGGCCTGGCTGGCAGCGTGCCGTCCCCCTGTGTGTGCGATTGTGTCTGAGTGTGTGGTGTGAGCGTGTGCCACGTGTGTGAGCGTGTTACTGCTCTTGTCACGAGTCAGCCCTGTGTCCTCAGCAGAGCAACGCAGCCTCCCCTGCCGGGCTCGGTCCTTCCTGCGGGCGCGAATTCTCCGGTCCCTCCTCCCCGTTGCTGTGTCTTTGCCTTCCCGGGGCTGTGTGCAGGTGGCCTGGGGGACACGTGGGGCCCACGTGGGGCATCGTCTGCCACGGACGAGCCCCGGCCTGCCCGTGCCGTCCCTCCCCGCCCCATCCAAGCTGCTTGAACTCACACGCCTTCTTCCTCTCTCAAACACTGCCCTGCACACTCACATTTGCACACTCAGTCCCACACGGGCACTTGTGCAGGGGACCCGTGTTTCTGTCCCACCCAGGGGCCTGCAGGCTGTTCCTTGGCTCCAGACCTGCACGTACGCCACTTCCCTTCTGGGGGTGCCCTTCTTGTCCACGGCCGTCTCCCACCTCCCGCCCACCTCCCAGACTCAGCTTAAAACACGGGGGCCGGCCCGCCTGAGGGTCTCGGGTTCTGTATGCGGGCAAACTCCCGAGCTGCCTGCCCCGGGACACCTCCCGGCTGGCCCCGCTGCTCCTCTGGACGGCAGCCTCTCTGGTCCCCGCCGCAGAGGTGCCCACGTCGATGCGAGTGGTTCGTACACCCTGTTCCAAGGCAGCTGCTGTTGTCCCGAGATCCCGAGAGTGGGGACCCTGCAGTGTGGGCCGGCCTCTGCCAGAGCAATGGGGCCTGGAGGGCACCAGAGGCCTTGGGGTGGGGGTGCCGGCCACGTGAGGATGAGTGAATGGTTGAATGATAATAGCTAATAGGGTGGCGTGGGTTCTGGGTGCCAGTGTCACACCAGGGAGTCTCAGGTTCGGGACCTGGCCAGGATTACCCAGTGAGAAATTGGGAGAACCAGGCTTGGCCTCAGGCAGTCTGGACCCAGAATTTGCACTAGAACAAACGAATGAATGAATGAATGAATGAATGAATGGTAGATAAATCAGGCCAGCAAAGAGTCAGGCCTGAAATTTGATGGGCCCTTTGGCAGAGGTTGCACCTCCAGAGCTGCTGATAACCGTTAGGCTTTACTGCCCGGGGGGACAGGCGTCCTGGGCTGGGTCTCAGGACTGAAGAAGGCTGCCTGGGGGTGCAGGTCCAAGGTCTGGAAGGCAGGGGACCCAACTCCCCCTGACCACTGTGGGTGCGGCCCAGTCTGGGTCCCTGGCTTCAGGACTGGAAGTTGGGAAGACTTTGATCAGAAATGGCGTTTTTAAATTGAATCATTCAAAGTGATATTTATAGAAGAGAGTGATGGCGTGAGAATGTATATCTGATCAAGTACGTGAAAATATCAGACCGGAAAACTGAACTCAACCTCGAGAGATGAACATGCATGGCAAGGAGCCTATGGAAAGGCATGGATGTCCATGGTGGGGTTGTCCAGGGTGCGGAGAGAGTTATGGGGGTGAAGGACATGTAGCTTTTCATCAGAAAAAAATACGTGTAACTGTGGTATCCCACAGTGTGAGGACACTGTTACCTGGCGAACGAACGGTTGAATGAATGGGAGGGATGATGAGTGCTAGTAAAATCCAGTGACAGTTGGAACAAAGATGGACCATGTTTTCCTTGCAGAAAGGGAGATTGAACTGTGACCCCACATTTGAACTTGAAGAAATGATTCTCGAATCCAAGCCACTGCATAAAAAGAAGAAGAGGTTGGCGAAGAACAGGTCCAAGGACGGGGCAAAGGACAGCTGTCCTCTGGTGAGCCCTGTCGGGGACGGAGGCCAGGAGGGCCGGATGGGGCTGAGCGGGGCTCCTCTTTAGACACAGGGGGGACTGTCACGTCCCCCATCCAAACACCCTCCTTTGCGGTAAGTAAGTTGCCTGCATCCAGCACGGGGCCTTTCACTGAAGAAAACTGAATGGACCACTGATAAGCTATGCATCCCCACTCTGATCATCGTGTCAGCTCTGTCCCCAGTGCAGGAGCCTCGTGTCTCCTTCCAGGCAAGAGCAGAACAAGACACGTGACATCAGCGCCCGCTGGGTTGTCCTGTGCGCCCTTTGGAAAGCATGTCATTCTGTGGACACAGCCAGGGCCCCAAATGTGACTTCCGTGTGGCCCTGGGCATGCTGGCTTTGTGTTCTTCTAGGCTGCTGTAACCAGTGGCACAGCCTTGATGGCTTAAAAATAAGTGACATTTCTTCCCTCCTAGTTCTGGAGGCCCGAAGTTCAAAATCAACGTGCTGACAGCCAGGCCGGCTGCAAAGGCTGTAGAGAGGGTCTTTCCCCACCTGTCCCGGCCAGCAGCCTTGGCAGTCCTTGGCTTGGAGCTGCGGCACCCTATCTCCGCCTCTGTCATCATGTGGCATTTTCTTTCCATGGCTCTGTGTCCTTGAAGGACACCTGCCGTTGAATTGAGGGCTCACCCCTCTCCAGTATGACCTCATCTTAACGAGGTGTGAAGATGAATATAACTTTCCGTACTAAGAGTTCTTTTTTTTTTTCCTGCTTATTTTTGAAGAAATTAAAACATGGCTGTAGGCCCTGTGCCTGGGGCCTCCTGGCGGTGGGTTAATAGGGGTGCCTGAGGGGGGTGGGCCCTGTCAGGAGTGCGGTTACAGGGCGCTGGTGAGACAGATGGTTCTTGGCACCTATTCTTGACGGGCACGCGCCCCTGGCAGGGAGGCCTTGCGTTTCTCCCACTGTCCAGTGACCAGGAAGCCGCACTGATGGTTTTCAATCCATAATCCACCCCAATGTGGCCTTTGCATTGGGTTTTTGGGCTTTAAACAGAGAGAAACATCTCTGTCTGCCAGCTGCCTTGGCCCAGCCACCCACGGGGCGGCTCCTGCCACTTGGCCCCGTTTAGATCAACCTCCGCTGGCCATCTCAGCCACTCCCAGTCACCTGTCTGTGCTCTTTGACAGAACGGACACCTGCAGCAGTGCCTGGAGACTGTGCGGAAGGAATTCATCGTATTCAACAGAGAGAAGTAAGTCCTCAGTGGCCCCGGCGGGCGGAGACCTTCCGAAGCGCAGGGACCTGGGAAGCCAGCAGTGGCCGGGACAGGGAGCAGCCCGTGGACCCCCTGTGGCTAAGAAGGTGCCAGCTTCTGTCTCAGCCTCAGCACCTTCGTGGGAAGTGGGGAAGCAGGCAGAGCTGGCCCACAGTGCTGGCACAAGCAGGCAGGACTCGAGGGAGGGGCCCGAGCTCTGGAGGGACGCGTCCTGGGGTCGAGTCCTGGTGCTGCTAGGCCAGGGGGGCCTGAGGCCCCATGCACACCTTACCCAGCCTCATGTCCAGCACCAGCCAGCAGAGCCCCTCCCTTGCACTGGCGCTGTTATCAGATTAAATGAGGCTGTTGATACAGTGCCTGGCATGGGACAAATTATTATTATTATTATTTAATAAGTATGGGCTGTGCTAGGACCCTAGCGTCCTGGGCTGGCTAGAGACAGGTGGTGATGCTGAGTTGGGAGAGTCTCAGCTGTAGTCCTTAAAGTCCACCTCAAACGCTGCCTCCTGCAGGAAGCCTTCCTTGATCCACACAAGGTTCAGAAACCATCTCTCCCTCCTCAGGGCTCCCGCATCACTAAGCTCCATTCTTCTTTAATTTTGTTCAAAGTTTTATTTTATGTTAAAATGAGAGTACAGGAGTCTCTAGAGATCATAATGCTGGTTGTCAATATAACCATAGTTGGGTGTGTACACTATTTTTAAATACAAAATCCCAGCTTTGGGACATTTACAAGAAAATCTTAAAGGGATTCCTGTTTATCTTGTGAAAGACCCAGAAAACTGTACAGTTGTGAACCTATCAGAGCTGTCCTGCTTCGGAAGCAATGTTCCCCTCTTAGAGATCCTTAGTTGCTTCAGTTTGCCGTTAGCTTTTCTGTTTTGTTTTGGTTTTGGTTTTTCTTTAGATTTTATTTCTTTATGTTTAGAGAGAGTGGGAGGGAGGACAAGAGGGAAAGAAACATCGAAGTGTGGTTGCCTCTTGCACGCCCCCAGCTGGGGCCCTGGCGTGCAACCCAGGCCTGTGCTCCAGCTGGGAATCGAACCAGTGACCGTTTGGTTTGCAGGCCAGCGCTCAATCCACTGAGCCACACCAGCCAGGGCTTTCCCTAGTGTTGATAGGATGATGTTCTCTCCCGAGCCTCCCGGGTGGAGGGCAGGGGACAGAAGGGGCGGGAAGAAGATTCTAAGGCACCCGCGCCCTGGCTCAAGGACACTGGCCACCGCCCCTCTTCCCACCCACCTCCCGCCCTCAACTGGGCCTAACCTGCACCCGTGGGCCCAGGCCCCTTCTCCACGGGGAGGTGTATTTCGTTCCTGACCTCTTCCCCAGTCGTTCTCCCTGAGAACTGCACGCTGTGGCGGCGGCGGGACCACAGAGCTGGTCTGCCTCCCTGCCGGTGGGCGAAGGGCGGGAGGCAGGAGCCCCAAGTTGGCTGTTTATACTTTATAAAGTACAGCGTTGCTGCTGGTATTTCAGCATCACCTGAGGACTAGCTCAAACATCAGCGCTGCCCCTAACCCTGGGCATCCCTGCAACATACACACACGCAGTCACGTGGGCGCACACGCAGCGGTGACCTGGCCAACACCAGGGACCATGTCGTGTTCATCGAGGACTCATCCCCGGCGCCCTGCATGTGACAAGGACGCAAATTTCATTTACATCAGGCAGTGGGTTTGCACACTGAACGTACTCATGTCCAAAATACTTTCGGCCCCGGCGGGTGGCTCAGTGGACTGAGCACCAGCCTGCGAAACAAAGGGTCGCTGGTTCGATTCCCAGCCAGGGCACAGGCCTGGGTTGCAGGCCAGGCCTCCAGCCAGGCCCCCAGCTGGAGGAGGCAGGTGAAAGGCAACTACACATGGATGTCTCTCCCCTCCCTCCCTCCCTGCCCTTCTCTCTAAAAATAATGAATGAAAAAAAAAAATCATAAAAATGTAAAAAATAGAAAGTACATTCAGGTGAAACCCTGTGTCTTTGAGACGAGGCAGAACTGCGATGATATTCTTCCTGGCCTCCACAGTGGGTGTCTTACACCCTCTACTCTGTGGCGCCTCCACCAGGTGAAGGCTATGACCCCGTTTTTGAGGGGAAACTGAGGCTCAGGAGTTAAGCGTGATCCAGCCAGCGGGGCTGCTGGAGCTGAGTGCGTCCCTGCTCTCCAGAGTCTCGCTGCCGCCTTCGGTGTCTCAGCTCCACGTTGCCGGCACTTCCCCCACGCGGGGGGACAGCGGGGACACCGTGCACGAACCTGGACTTGAAGTCCAGAAAGAGGGGTGTTAGCATCTGAGTTGGTGTGGACGGCGACCAGGGCCCGATGTTAACAAATGCGACCTGCAGAATCACGGCCCCTTCACCCGTCCCTCGTGAGCTGTTCTGTGACCCAGGGGCACCCCGTTTGGACGTTTATTTAGGGGACAGTCTTATTCGTGTCCCCCACAACTGCTTTGCCCACCGGGGTTTCCTCTGTCCCCCCGCACCCCTGCGGGTGGACATTCCGCGTGAACGTGGATGAACGATGTGGGGCCCTCACCACCTCTCCTGACAGTGAGCTCAGGCGAGTTCCGCCCGTGGTGCCCTGCAGCCTTCACGGCGGGGGGCACGGGATGGACACCACTCCCTGCATTTTCCCGGCGGAGACACGGAGGCACTGCGTGTGCCAGTAACTCAGCGCAGGCCTGCCTGGCTCTCCCCAGCGGCGCTTCCCCAGGCCAGGGGGTGCGGCTGACGGCTCCCCGTCACTGCGGGCCAGGGTGTCCTGCACACCCCGCCGCCCTGCCCCTGTGGCTAACTCAGGCCCTGCTGTGCTCACTTGCAGGCTGAGGCGGCAGCAGCGGGGCGACCAGCTCCTGGACCGGGAGGACCTCACGGGGCCTGAGTCCCCGGGCAGGTGCAGGGACGCCTGCAACACCACCCTGGGACCCGCCTGTGCCCGGGGCTGCAGCAGCTAAGCTGGTGTCCAGGCCGCCCGGCAGGGCTGCACCCATCTCTGCCCTGCCCACCAGAGCCCCTCTCTGTGCCGTGAGGGTCCCTGCCTCACCCCGGGACATCGGTGCAGACGGAGCCCCAGGCGTGGAGGTGGGGAGCCTGGGTCCCAGCTGCCAGGAGGACTCCCTGCGCGACCTTGGACAAGCCTTGGCCTTCCCGCACCTCCGTTTCCTGCATCTGCCAAAGGGGCCCGGCGGCTCTCTGCCCGGCCTCGGCTGACCAGGCTGGTGGGGGCCTGCAGCTGAGTCGCAGACGGACGTTGCTGGAACTGTTTACATGCGCCCAACCTGGTCCTGTGGTGGGTGGGCACGTCCCGCCGAGAAACCAGAGGCCATCCTAGCTTTGCCACTATCTGTCCGGGCTCCCTAAGACGGCACTTGGCAAAAGGCAGCTCAAAGGCAAAGTCCGCATCGCGTGTCCGTCCTTCCCAGGGGCGCCCCGCTCCCAGGCCGGAAGCCACCCCCGCAGCGTCTTCATTGCGTCCTCGCCAGGCCCGTCTCTGACCTACGGTGACATGGCCAGCAGACCAGCCCGGGCCCCGAGGTCTTTTCCCTCCCTCACAGAAGACTGCCTCCCCCCCGTTTTCATTTTGGAAGGTCCCGCCCGGTCCCAGTGCCAGGAGACCATGTAGGTCCCCGCACACGAGGTAAAGCCACTGCCCATCCTTCATTCCTATGGTGCCATTAGAGTCCCTAAACCAAGTATCTCAGCAGGACCCTGACTCTCCACACCCTCTCCAGGATTTGCCCCTGGGAGGGTGGAATGAATTGTGGGCCCTACGGGAAGGCCTCGTGCCTTTGACAGGAAGGTGCCACAGCGTCAGGGACGAGGCCTGGACGTGGGTCAGCCTGCCCTGCGGTTTCCTAAGCCCTTAGGCAAAGGGTGTCGTCACTTAGCGTCAGTTTCCCCAGTTTAAAATGCAAGTAGCAACACCCCCTGCAGGTCATCTTGGGGTTCACTCCGGTCCTGCGTGTCAGGCACCCAGCCCGGAGCACCCACTGCGGGTCATAGCGTCCTCGGAGTTTGGAGAAACTGGCCCATTCATCTGGTTAGTTTTCCGTAGACAGCAGCCCAGTGTGTAGGACTCTCCGCACTGCCCCCCTGTTGTGTGTGTGTGTTTATTTTGTCATCCAACTTCCAGTTTTCCCTTTTCACATCATCTATCCTGGGGGCTGTCACTGCCGTTTCTTAGGTTCCTCAAGAGACATTTCGATGGTGTGGTTTTATATCTTCATTGTGGAACTGGTCCTCGTTGTCCTCCTGTGAGCCAGGGCAAGGTCCGGATGCTGTCGTCCACCTGTGCTACTCGGCCCACCCACGCCTCGTTCTTTGTTCCTGTCATGTCCTGTCCCCTCTGGGCATTAGCCGGGGCTTCTCTCCCTAGAGGGACCCCGGCAGCATTTGGGGTCTTTCAGTGGATGGGCTTCAAGAACTAGGGGCAGGAGCGGGGAGCAGCCTGGGAGACGCTGGGTGTCGTGGCTCTGTTCAAGTTGGCCTTGTTCCTTGTTCAGAATAAACTATTTCTTGGACGTTCCTTCCTACAACTTTGTCCTTATTCAAGGTGGGGTGGCATGAGCAAGGTCATTAAGACCTCAAATGTAACGAGAAAGGTAGAGACAGGGTGCTGGGGGGGAGAAGATACCAGTCAGTGATGTGTTTACAGGGTGCAGAGGATAAAACCAAACTGAGCAACTCAAGGCTCCATCCCCCTTGATCACAGGTTACGTTATTGTCATTTTATTATTCCTACTATTATCATCATCATTATTATTAAATTTTATTTTATTTTTCAAGATTGTATTCATTATTTTTAGAGAGAAGGGCAGGGAGAGAGGAAGAAAGGGAGAGAAGCATCCATGTCTGGTTGCCTTTCACCTGCCTCCAGCTGGGGACCTGGCTGGAGACCTGGCTTGCAACCTGGGTATGTGCCCTGGCTGGGAATCGAACCAGCAGCTTTTGGGTTCAAAGGCTGGTGCTCACATTTTTTTATACTTACCAAGGTGCAGTCTACACTAGGGAAAATACACGGAAAACTCTCCACCTATAGAAAAATACTCTTAAAACGTCCTCAGATTATGGGTCAGACCTGCATGTGGCTGCAGGTGGCTGGATGGCAGAGTTCTCCGGGCCGGCCCTCCCTGTGATGCCTCTCACCTCCTGTCTCCACCTGGGGAAACAGGTGTTTCTCACACGCCATCTTCACCTCTTTCACAAGGCCTCGGGGCTCCTCCAGGCACTGGCCCTACCCAGGTGTTTTCTCTTCCATGAGCTCACTCACCGGCTTCTCACGGCTCAATGGCTGTCACCTGCGAGTGGGGTTACTCTTGCCCCTGGCCGGTCCTCCTTGCCTTCAAGTGAGCAAGGGTGGGCCACCTCAGGTCTGTCCCCCGCCCTGCCCCCGCTTCCAGTCCCAGCCGCACCGGCTCGCTGACGCACTCAACAGTTTTCAAGTGATCCATCCAAGCAGGCCCAGCACAAGTCCTCCAAGCGGGTGAAGGAAGCTTGCTTTCGGTGGCCTCCTGCTTCTGGTCTGACCCACGGCCACTTCCCAGCACTGTCTCCTCCCTGTCCCCAGTGCTTGCCCGAGGCTGTCTCTGGAGTGCCCAGCCCTCACCCCTCCTCGGAGCCATGGCCCCGAGTCCCAACCTCACATGGGTTTTCCCCCCTCCCTCATCCAAACCCTGTCCTCAGGGTGCAGAGCCCGGCTGGTACCTACAAGCGTTCACAGGTCTGGGGGTGGGGCTGAGAGCCTGCATTGCTCACAGGCCTCCAGGGCTGCTGATAATACCCAGCCGACCACCCCGTCTACTGCCGAGAACATGGCAGCAAACCTGGACTGGGGAGCAGCCTGCGAAACACCTGAGCATCACACACCTGCAAGATGGGGACACTGGCAATGTCTCTGGTGACAGGAGGCGGAGAAGTCGGAATGACAGAATGAATGGCGTGTCTCGCATTAGATCGCAGAGCAAAGAAAGGACGTCCGTGGGAAAACCGGTGCAATCCAAGCAAAGGCCACAGTTCAGTGGATGCTAATGTGCCAAGTTCTCTTCTCGGTGCTGACAAGTGTGTCGTGGGTGCGTGGGAGGCTGACACTGGGGGACACAAACGAGTGACCCATAGGAACTCTCTCATGCTACCTTGAAGCTCTTCTGTAAACTAACATTATTATAAAATATAAAATAAAAAGTTTTTTAAAATGCCCATGCAAAAGCTTTGATGGTTGAGGAAACTGAGGCAAGGCCCCAGGGGCTCTGCGGCCAGGCTCCGCCCCTGTCCCTGTCCAGGCTCCACCCCTGCCCCTGCCCAGGCTCCGCCCCTGCCCCTGCCCAGGCTCCGCCCCTGTCCCTGTCCAGGCTCCGCCCCTGCCCCTGCCCAGGCTCCGCCCCTGCGCCTGCCCAGGCTCCGCCCCTGCCCCTGCCCAGGCTCCGCCCCTGCCCCTGCCCAGGCTCCGCCCCTGCGCCTGCCCAGGCTGGCCTGGCCGCTGGCGCTTTCCCTGCCAGCCTGAGGTTGGGAGAGAGACAGTTTGAGGATTCAGCCCGGTCCTTCCCGCCCCACCCATGGCCAGCTCCCGAGGACTTCCGAGGAGAACGGTGCTAATAAACCGATTGTGCCCCAGGCTTCGCTTCTGGAGAGTCTGACCAAGGGGGGCACGTGTCATTGCACACACAGCGGCGCCCCCTCGGGGCAGCCCGGGCTTCCAGCAGCCCCAGGAGAGCGGGCACCTCTCGGGTGGGTGCAGCCCTACCGTGCGCCAGGGCTGAGGCGGGGACAGGGCCAGGTGCACGACTGAACTCTGTCGGCCAGCGCTGGGGGCTACGTCAGCCGCCCCCTGGACCACTCCCACCCTGCTTCTCAAAGGCACTGTGCCACCCACCTCCAGAGAGGGTCCCCATAACTGCAGGGCCGGCCCCCGCGGGTGGGGCCCCTGAGCACCCCGGCCTCCGGCCCGCCCTCTTGGGGACAAAGCCAGGGGGCCCAGTGTGCACACCAGGCCGTGTCTCGGTCTCCGGGGGATTTGTCTTTACAGGGTAGGTTTTTTACGCTTTTGTTTATGAAGTTTTTCTTTCTCTCTTTTTCTCCCAAGAAAACCAAATGAGCATCAGCAAAAAGCTAGACGTGGCAAGCTGAGGGAATGAAACCCTTCCCAGCTTTTTTGACAGTTTCCAGCTGGGAAAAACGGAAACCATGAAGGACAAAGAAGACCGAGCCGGGCGGGGGGAGTGGTGGCAGGGAGGACAGCGATCGGACCCCCAGTTTCCCTGAGTCCAATTGGACAAGACGTCTCCCTGCCCAGGAGACCCCCGACAGGGAGCCCACACCGCTCACGTCACACACACTGATCCAGGATTCCTGCGATTTTCCCCCATTTAGAGATTAAAATGGAAATGCAGGGAGGTTACAGAACCTGCTTGAGGTGGTTCCGGTAATAAAGAGACCCTGGATTAGAACCCAGGCCTGCTAACCTCAAACACTGAGCTCTTTTTTGTGGGGTGTCCAATATATGAGGCGCAAAGGTTCACCCACGGTCTCTGCACCCCACCCCCCCTTTCCAGGCAGGTCCTGCCGGATGATACAAGATGCCACGTGTTAAGCAAACCCAGGAGGGGGCTCTAACCGCTGGCCTGCTGCGCCCTCTTCGCTCCCCAGCCTGCCTACAGCTAGCCTGCATCCTAGGCCTAGGCCTCATCAGTGACAAAGCAGACAGGGGCTGTCGCTGCTGTGTCACCTGGGGAGGGACAGACAATAAACAAGCAAACAAGTAAATGACACCACCTGCCACATGCTGCCGAGGGCTACTGGAGAAAAGAGCAGAAGACAAGGGAGGGTGGAAAGGTGTGGAGGGAGGGGTGGGCTTGCTGCTTTCAGTCAGGGAAGGGCTCACCAGGAGGGTCCCACTTGAATGAAGGCTGAAAAGAAGGGAGGGAGCCACGTGGGTGTGGAGAGCTGAGGCTGCAGAGAGAGCCCTGGCCAGTGCAAAGGGCCTGAGGCAGCTGCAGGTCTGGCTGCCCAAGGGCCAGAGCGGCTGGAGCGGAGTGAGAGGGGAAGGAGAGGGGAAGAGGGCAGGCAGGTAATGGTCTCACTTTCCAGGGCACAGAATGGAGCTTCCTCTGTCTGAGCCCGGAAGGCTTCACGCAGAGAAAGTACAGGAGGGAGAAGCAGAGGAAGACATGCCTCCCTGCTGGCCCGGCAGCCCTGGGCCTGGTCTGACACTACTGCCAGGTGTTCCAACATCACAAGAAATGCTGTTAGCCCAGGAAGATGAAGTCCTTGGAATTGTATGTCTTCACTGTCTGGGAAGGAAAGCCTTTGAAACTGTTTACATCCCAAAGTCTGAAAGGCAGGAAAGGGCCCATAGGGCCTAAAGGAAGCAGCCTATTAGCACCTTTGGGTGTCCATGCCCCAGTCCTGGAGAGCTGGCCCCTCCTTTCCCTGTCCCTGAAGCTGAGGAGCTTCAGTCCTCAGACGAAGGACCTGCTCTCTTGGCGTCCTTGGGCCTCTGGCCACACCAGGGCAAGCTTGCCACCCCGGCCCCTGGCCACTCTTGTTTTTGCTCTCCCATTCATTTATAAATTTTGTGTGCCCATTAATAGACTTGCTGATCTGTAATTCTTTACTGCACTGGAGAGAAGAACCAGGGTTTCTCCAGTAGCAGAAGCGTGTGACCGGATGCGCATTTACAGGACCAGAGATGGAGAAGTTTGTCTCAGGCCGTGAGGCTGGTGAGGAGAAAAGAGGCCAGTGTTGGAACAGGACACTTGAGAGGGGTGGCGGGTTCCCCAGGTTTAATGGGCCCATTTTTGCCCGCCGCCAGCAATGCCTCTTAATAAGTTTGGTGAAAAGGAAAGGTATTTTGTTTACTTGTATTTATACATTTATTACTATAATAAATATATTAATATTAATTTATATGAAAGGGGCAATTATGCTGTTAAATCCCACTCCCTTGAAAAGCACCCAAAACAGGCAGTCCTGCCAGATCCGGCCAGTTTTCTAAACAGACAAGCCCAAGGTACCATCTTTCAGAAGCGCAACAGTGCACAGCTTAGCATTGTCCAGTCATGAAGCTGAGGTTCCCAGCAGCTGCTGTGCCCGACTCGGGGAGGGGAGGGGTGCACACTCCCCAATTCTTACATTACAGGCACCTCCCTACCTCAGCGCAAGCTGGTGCCTCCCTTCCTCCTTGGTCCCGCCCCTCAAACCAGGTGAGTCCTTTCCTGTCCCTCCAGCCACATGTCTGTCTGCTTGTCCATCCGGGAGAGGGAGCCGGACAGAGCCCCCCCAATGGCTGCTTTGACGTAACGTGTACAGCAAACAGCTCTGACCACTGACAGACTCTGCACAGCCTGGAAGCCTTTCATCACTATCCTCTGGGTAAAGCCCCTCTTACTTTCTTGGCACAGAAGGGACAAAGGCTAGTCCCCTGAGCCTCTCCCCGCTCCACCCCCGTGTCCAGTCTGCAAAGAGTCGGGTTGTGGCTGCCTGGGGAAGCTGCGTTCCCCTCCACCACCACTGGCGTCAGCCAGGCCGTTTCCATGGCCAGCGGTGGCCAGCGGGGGACGGCGGAACGGGTTGTCAGGAAGATGCCGGATTCCTCTCCCAGTGGGCGACGTCTGAGTGGAAACCTGGGTGGCGACAAGGCAACAGTCAAGGAGCCAGAGGCGGAGGGTGGGGGCCAAGGGAAGGCCAGGTGCCCCAAGGCCTTGCAGGCCACGGGAAGAAACCTGGGTGTCATAAATCCAGGGTTTAAGAATTTCAGGAGTCCCGAGGAGCCACGGAGGACTGGAAGCAAGAAGCGATTTGCATTTTTAAAAAGATCGGCCAGGCCGCTGTGTGAGAACCACCCGGGGCGGGGTCTGCATTTCCGGGATGAAAATGTCTCCTGTAAGCCGGCGTGTGCGGGAGTGTGAACCCCAGGCAGGGCAGGAATTCGCAGGCAGCGCTGCTGCTTCTAGGACAGGCCTGGCCTGCACACAGCAGGGGCGCGTTAGCGGCTGGCCCAGTGAAGGGACGCGAGCAGGAACGACTGCGTGACTACGCGCTGAAAATCCCGCCCTCCAAAGATGGGAGGCGGACCGTCAACCCTGGACGCGTTTCCCAGGAGAACCTGGTTCGCAGCAACGTGAAAGAAAGTGTCAACGGCCACTTCTGAGGATTTTCTTCCCCCTGGAGCATTGTCACTCAGCGCTAACACGTTTCCTGGGACCCTGCCGGGGGCGGGGTGGGACAGCACCTCCTGCTAATTTATCACATTAGCACCTCGGGGCTTCCTGGTAGGTAACTTCAAACACCTTCCCCTGCAGCCTGCAGGATTCTTTTCCAGACACCTGGGCCTGTGCCCAATGAGGAAGCTTTAGTTGTGTGCCTGTGCCCGCAGGTGCAGGTCCAACGGGTCTGTCCCGGCTTTGCCGGCGCCTTTGGGATCTGTCACACCATCTGGAGCACAGAAAATGCTCCCGTCCTATTTTAAAGGACAAAGGGACGGCTGGTGGTTTTTACTCTCCCTCATCTCTACTCTCTAAGGAACAAAGAATTATTTCTTATTTATCTCTCTTATTTATTTTTTTTGTCAGCTGTGAAGGAGCTGCAACATTCCAATGTGTCTCCTTACGAAGGCCCCTTGGATGATGGGCAATCGACAGACGACCTCCATCATTCGTTCAAACGTGCCCGGGGCCTCCCAGACCCCCAAAGGGCCTGAGGATCCAGTTTGGTGGCTCCAACACCCAGGAACAACGTCCAAATGCCCTGCTGGTCACCGCCAGGGACGCTCTCCCATAGCTGCTCCCTCCTCCACCCCCCAGCTCAGCCACCCAGGCTCCCAGGGCTAAGGCCTGCCGGCCGGCTTCAACCCAAAACCAGGCTCCCTGCCCCTCCCTAAAAGTAGCCTCGGCCAGAACCTTCCGGGGAGGTGGACTTCCCACGTGCTGGCTTCCTCTGACCGGTTTTTGTCTTGCAAATCAAGGTTTCTAATTGGTGAAGCCTGAGCCACATGCCTGTCCTGCTCTGTAGGGAACGCTGGGAAGAAAGCCACTTGGCTTCTGTGTCAGGGAGGCAGCTACCATCAGGAGTTGCCAAATCTGGGACGAGTCTTTCAGACACTAGGCGGGACAAACAGGCTGCCTTCCTCTTCCACGACTGCTTTCTTCTCGGCCACATCTGGCCCCTGCCGGGTGCTCAGGGCACGGTGGTGCCCCTCCCCCAGCCACGCTTCTCCGTTGAGAGTAAGTCTTTCTGCTTCGCTCCTGTGCTTGGAATTTCCCCCCACCCGCCAGGGGACCAGTTCACTGAAGCCAGGACTTTAAAAGGAAGAACTAAACTACTACCAGTTCAACCTGCAGACTTATTCACCTTATTCACCTCGAGCTGGATGCGTGCAAATATACAATGCAAATGTATTTCAAAGACACTATTCTCTAAAAAACATCTGCGCACTGACAGTCTATTATATCAGAATCTTAACGTCCCCCACCCTTAACCAGTTTGTCCAACCAACTGGCCGGGTGGCTCCATGGTTAGGGCATCATCCCACACAGCAGAAGTTTGCATGTTCGATTCCCAGCATACCCGAGGTTATAGATTCGTCCTCAGTCATCGTGCATATGGGAGGAAACCAATCAGCGTTTCTCTTTCGTATCAATGTCTGTCTGTCTCTCTGCCTTACTCTTTCTCTAAAAATAAAAATATAGTTGGCTGTTTGGTTCGATTCGCACCCAATGTGGTTATTTACGTTGTCTGTTTTTAAATAAATACATCAATAATTTAGAAGCAATAAAGAAGATATTTGTATGTAAAACCTAAAACCATTTGCCTGACCAAGAAAAAAAAAACATAAAAATTAAAGTGACAATGTTACCTTTGGAAAATATTTAGAATGTAAAGCACAATATTCACAAGAAGTGATTATCCCTAATATATAAATCTCTAGAGAGGTTTCCAAATCATAGGAGAAAGAAAAACCCCGGAGAAAAAATAAGCCAAGACGCGAATAAGCAATTCACAGGAAAAGCATCTTCACTGTATGAAAAGATACAGACCTTGCTGACCTGAGAAAGGTAAGTTATCTTTAAATGAAAACTACTTTAGCTTAAAGCCTGTAACCAAGATGCAGTAACAAGGACTGGATTTACCCTCTCGCTTGAATAATTTAAAAAGCAAAATGGATGGCACAGAACAACAGTTTGGAGGATTATGCGGGATCTCACCCCTGGGAGGTGGAAACAAACAAGGTGAGTGAGAGGTGCTTCCTCTGTCCAGCACCCCGAAGAATCATGTCTCGGTAAGGGGTGCAGTGACTCTCAGACTGACTCAGCACGGCCCTAGTCCACCTAACCAGCCTTAAAAACCAGACTCAAAAGAATCAAAACAGGTTCAGAACAAAGCTCTTTGTCCTGCCCCCAGAACAAAGCTCAAGGGTGTTTACCAGAAATACAAAGCTAAGCTAACAAGCGAATTGATATTCAATTAATAAACACCAGGCATGTAAAAAAGCAGGAAATACGATGTAACACGAAGAGGAGACGGAATGGACTCCACCCAGGGCTGAACAGGGAAGTGTGTGGGATGTCACTGAGGGAAACTCATGGCTCTACATTCCTATATTAGAGAAGAAGAGAGGTCGCAAGTCAGTGACCTCAGATTTCCCCTTAAGAAACTAGGGAAAAAAGAGGAAATTAAACCTGAAGTACGTAGAATAAAGGAAATAACGAAGATAAAAGCTGAGCTGGATAAAATCGGATAAAATCAAAAACAGCAGAGGAACCCGGTAAGACTTGAAGCTGGTTTTTCGAAAAGGTAAATAAAATGAATAACCCTCTAGCCAGGCTGATCAGTAAAACATCAACCAATCAAAGGAGACAGATGATTAGGATCACGAAGAGAACAGTCCTATCACTACAGAGTCTACGGAAATTAAAAGAATAAGGAAAAGCTATGAACAGCTTCATGCCAGTAAGTTAAACAATTTAGGTGAAATGGAAAAATGCCTTGAAAGACATAAACTATCAAAGAATATTCAAAAAGAGACAGATAACCTGATACAGTCTGTATCTTTAAAGAAATAGAATTTTTGTGAAGACCCTTTTCATCATGAGAAATTTGGGCACCAAAATTCAAGGATAAATATGACCAAATATTTAAGGAATAAATAATTCCAATTCTCCCCATGATCTTCCAGAAAAGTGAAGTAAGAATATACTCTCCAATTCATTTTGAGGCCAGCAACACCTTGCTTCAAAAAGTGAAAAGACATTACAAAAGACAAGTACAGACCAAAATTTCTCATGAACTTAGATGCAAAAGTTAACAAAATTTCAGCAAATAGAAATCAATAATACCCCTACCTAGTGGCACAGTGGATAAGGTGCCAGCCTGTGAATCCAAAGGTCGATTCCCCCAGCCAGGGCACATAAGCAGGTTGCAAGCCAGGCCTCCAGCCAGGTCTGTAGCTGGAGGCAGGTGAAAGGCGACCACACATTGATGCTTCTCTCCCTCCCTCTCTGCCTCTCTCCTTTCCCCTCTCTAAAAAAATGATAAAATCTTTTTAAAAAACCAATAATATATTTTAAAAGGATAGTATATCATGACCATGTGGTTATCCCCAAAATGCAAAATTGATTTAATACTTAAAAAAAAAAAAATCAATGTAATTCATCCTATAAAAGAGTGAAAAATAGTTTTCATTTTCTCAATAGATGACTACAAATGCAGCTGACAAAATCCAACATCCATTCCTGATTAAGCAAGTTATGAATAGAAAAGAAATTCCTCCATGTGATAAAGAGTATCCATGAAATTAGGAAGAAATCAATTACATCTACTCTAACAACATCTACTAAACACTAGACTGGCAGTTCTAGCCAATGCAATAAGGCAAGTAAAAAAAAAATGTGCCCAGGTTGGAAAAGATGTAACACTGTCTTTATTCAAAGACTCCAAGACTATCTGCATAGAAAAATTGATAAAATGTATTTTAAAAAATCACTAAAACTAAGAAATGACTTTAGCAAGCTTGCAGAATACAAGTAAACAAACAAAAATCAATTGTATTTCTATATACTATCATGGAAAAGAAGACAATAGAAAATTTAAAAAGCAGTATCATATGCAATAGTATGTAAAATATTTAATACTTACAAATAAATCTGCCAGAAGTACACTGAAAATCCTAAAGCATTGCTGAGAGGAATTTTAAGACTTTCCTTAAATAAGTGGAGAGTTGTATTCATGGGTGAGAAGAACCAATCTTGTTAAGATGTAAATTTTCCTAAATTGGCCTACGCAGCCAACACAATCTGAATCAAAATTCCAGCAGGCTTTTCAGTAGAAATGTGATTCTGAAATTTGTATGGAAATGCAAAGGACCTATCATAGCCAAAACAACCTTGCAAAAAACAACAAATTTATTTATTTAACATTACTGGATCTAAGACAATAAGGTTACAATAATCAGAAACTGATTGGTGTCAATTTCTTGGTTACTATAATTGGTGTCAAAATAAGCAAATAGATGATTGGAACAGAATAAAAAGTACAGAAATGACTGTCTCACATGTCATGTGGAGTTCAACAAAGGTATAAAGGCAATTTAGTGAAAAAAGAGTGACCTTAAAAAATGATGCTGTAACAATATTTGAAAATATATATACAAAAAAAAAAGAAGTTTGAGCCATAGCTTGCACTATATACAAAAAAAAAAAAAAAATGGATCATAGATGGAAAAATGATAAAAATGTGTGTTTATTTACCTGTGTATATATGTTGTATACACACACACATGCACACATACTTCTAGAAGAAAACATAGGTAAAAAACCCTTAGTGATGTTGGGTTGAATAAAGATTTCTTACATACCAAAAGCATAATTCATAAAAGAAAAAGCTAATAAATTAAACTTCATCAAAATTCCTACCTTCTCCCAAAAAGGCACTGTTAAAGGAATGAAAAGACAAAACACAGATGAAATATTTGAAAACCATATATTCCATAAGGATTTTTGTCCAGAATATAAAACTTAAATTATATTTAAGTTTTTATAAATTTAAAAATAATAAAACAAGCAACCCAATTAAAAAAAAAATGGATGAAAGATTTCACCCGATGGTTCGCCAAAGTAGATGGGTGGCCGGAAAAGAAACATGAAGCCCTAATTAAAACTGCCATAAACAGGAAAGCAGCGGCGGGGTGGGGGGAGGTCCTTTAAAAATTAAAAATGGAACTGTCTATGGCCCAGCGATCCCTGTCTGTGCGTCTATCCAGAGGAACCCAACACACTCATTTGAAAGAATACATGCAGCCCTGTGTTCGCTGCAGTGTCATTTACAAACCCCAAAATGAGCTCCGTTGAGAAGAGCTGTGTGCAAAATACAATATTTTAAAAATTTTTCGCTAGAAAACAGAATATGTAAGAGACACAAAATGTAAGTAAGAAGAGAGAGCCCTCGACACCCAGCCCATAATGTAGCTGGCTGTCATGGGGACACAAATCAGGGACTGGGCCCCCTGCAGGACCTGAGCGGGACAGTGTCCAGCTGGCTGTCTCTTGCCACATCACCTGTAAAGCCACGCGGAGTGGGCCATCTGGGAACTCAGGACAACAGGGTACACTGGGCCCTTGAGCGTCGGGGCCAGGGCTGGTCGGGGTACCGGTGTCTCCCATGTGCACCTATAGCGTCCGATTGCACGTTACAAACACACGCGCAGCGGGCAGGAGAAAACAAGGCCGTCTGGGTGCTCGGTGGTTTCCTGGCGGCTAGTCTGTGGCCGGGGCCCAGGTGGCCTTCTTGGCGTTGAGAAAGCTCTTCTTCTTTCTGCTGGGAGGAACGTGCAGCGCGAGCTCCGGGGCCTTGGGATTCCTGAAGATAAAGAGCTTCTCGCCTGTGTTTAGTAAGGCAGCGGTTTCCGCACCCCCGATGGGCTCGGGCACCAGTTCGCTGCTGGACTCCGGGGCCAGGTGTGGCCAATTCCCGTCTCCGGGGAACATCACCCTCTCGCTGAGAGGGGGACACGCCTTCTTCAATATGCTAAGGGAAAAAGCAAAAAAGGAACAGAAGATCACAGGGACACGGTGGCATCTTATCTCCGTGAATGGCCTGCCTGAGTTCCCCAGGGGAACCCCCTTTTGGCCCCTAGGTCCCCCATCAAGTACCATCCTAAAGGATTTTCTTGGTCCCCAGGTGGCCCCTGAAACGAGTGGAACAGTGTCACAGCGGTGTGCCGCCTTCAGTTCTCCCTGGCCACAGCCCTCCAGGGTCAGGAGCCGTGTGAGCCTGAGGTCGATGTGCCGTGTGCTTGAAATCAGCCTCGGGGAGGGGTGGGGGCGTTGGCACCGTGGAAATTGGCACCAGCTACTCTCAGAGCTGCCCCCTCTCCCAGGACACCACTGCCTGTGGGCCTCATGCTAAAAGCAGGCTGATGAAACTTGACGACAAAGCAACAGAAATTTGGCGGGATGTGTCTGACGTAAGGGAGAGCGGCAGCTTTGGGAACTCGGCCCGAGAATACCTTCGCTCCCCGTCCCCAGCACGACAATGACCTCTATTCCGGAGCGGGGCACCCGCATTTGTCACAGTTGGCATCACATGTTCTTGGCTTGGGCTCGGTTTCCTGACCTGATGTCTTGGGGGCTAAATTCAGATCCACAGCCTATAACCCGCATCTCCGAGGTTTCTCCCCCGGACAGCTCAGGAGGTGCTTTCACCCCGGCTCTGCGCACCTGGACAGGTGGCAGGACTCGGGTTAGACGCCTCCCTCAGACATCACCTGTTCCCCGAGCACACACTCGATATCCCGTGTTAACCCATCACGGATCTACCTGACGTTCCTCTGTCTGCAGATCTTCTCTGGGGACCTCCCTGCAAACACTGGTCAACCTTGGGTAGCAATGGCAACCACTCTGCCCCCACGTTCCCTGCCCTCGGGCACACAGTCACCACCGTTAGGGGAGAAAGACACCCGGGAGGAGCAAACACTGGCCTGGGAGTGGGGGAACAAAGGGGTGTCGCATGTCCCAGGGCAGTTTCCAGCTGCAGACCTGGGCCCCTGAGCTCCTGCTGGTCGCCTCCTCCCTGGCAGGCTGGGGGGCTCATGCAATGGGATGGCTGGTCATCATGCAGTCACAACAGCTCCCCTTCTCATGAGCCCACTGAAAAGGGCCCACTGGTTAGAATCAACACAGTAACCCACATGCCCATACATGGTAAACGCACGCTCCCCCGTTGACAGCCAGAACCTCATGGCAGCCCCTGAAGTAGACCCACTCGGAAGGCAGGTGTGGTCCTGAGGAAGCCACGTGGCCGTCTCGGTCCCCCTGTCCCTCCCACCCCGGCTCCCGGCCGCCTGGTGGATCCCCGTCATTACCTCTCCTTCCTCCGGCGAGCCCACTGCATCTTTTCCGAGCCGTGGCCTGTGAGTTCTCCACGCAGTTTACTCTCTAAGTCTCGCCACCAGCCCAGGTGCCTCCTGAAGGCGAGAAGGGAGAGTGTCTTACGGTTTCAGGGACAGGATCCTCCAGCAAGCTACAGTCCTGAACAGCACGTGTCAGGCTCCACCCTGACGGGAGGAACTGGCAGGTTCCACCGTCCTCTCCCTCACTCAGAGCAGTTGATTGACTGCTCCAGACACAATCTCTGCCCTGGGGGGTCCCCACCCAGCCCAGAGGTCACAGACGGTGACAGGCGACACAAGCCAGGCAGAGGAAGGCCGCGGAGAGCTGCGTCTCGGCCCTGGCTTGCACTGTCCGGCTGCTGGTGGACACAGTCCCTCCAGGCCGGGCCAGGCTCCCCTTCCCAGGTGTCTCAGCCTTGGGAGCAGGCCGGTCCTGCGAGGGCAGCACCCAGACAGCATGCCCCTGGCACCCTCCTGGTCCTGCCTGGCCTGGGGACTGGGTGCTCTGAAAGTCCCTCATGTCCCCTTTCTGGCTCAGATTTAGCCAGTTTCTGTTGCATGAAACCCATATTCTGAAATGAGGATGTGACAAGAGTTGTGTCTGCCGGCCCTCAGAGACTATGACACATGCGCCATGAGGTCGGGCAAAGGGAAGGCATGGTGGTGCTCCACACACATCAGCCTGACCATGCCTGCTCACCAGCTGCGAAGTACGCTGGCCAAAGGGGCTGCGCCATAAATAAGGTCCTCCTGGAGCCCCCCAGGCAGGAGGAGCTTCCCCGGGACTGCATGGGCCTGATCCAGAGTCACTTCCAATGCCTGACATTTGCATGTCCCTACCTGGGTGTGCACTGGGAGAAACCAGGCTA
>PVIW01009564.1:0-17362 GCA_004026585.1 Noctilio leporinus | reverse complement strand
CTAGCCCCGTGGATGACCTGCCCTGCCCCATAGCTATTGCGCCCACACTCCCACCCATCCCCTCACTCCAGCCCTACGCTTCACCCTCAGCGCTGCTTCTTACCTCTGAGTCGGGGGCCCCTTTGCAACTCTAATAGAAAGACACTGCTCCTTTTCCCAGAAGAAGCAGCGGACGTGCACACGTACCCAGGCAATCGCGCCATTTTGCCAGACCCGTGGCTCGCAGACGCCCACCCCCAGCCTCCTGGGAGTCCGGCTGCGCCTCGGCCCGCCGCCTGGTGTGGCTTCTGCGTATCCCGCTCCCCACTAGCTATGCTCAAGGGGTACGGTTGGCTGCCCCCCACCCCCAGCTTTGTGCCGCTCCTTACCAGGGCCTGTGCTGACCCCAGTCACCCCTGGAACTGGGTCCTGAAGGAAAGTACCTGCAGCGTTGCCCCTGGTTGAGGAAAACTGAGCCCACACTAAACGTCCAGTAACGGGCACACAGCGTGTGCACGCACACATTCGCACACGCACACGGTCCGCAGGGGAACATTAGACAGACGTGAAAAATAACGCCTATGAAGATATTTCAGTAACTGCGAAAAGTATGACTTTTAAGTCATTAATAAAGTAACAGGAAATGCAGTGTAAATGGTGTGGTGATGATTATAAATGACTTTGCGCATCAACCAGAGTTGAAAGGAAACACCTAAATCTGCTTCTGCTCTAAGGGTCTGGAAAGCAGGATGTCAGGCTGTGCTCGAGGGACCACTACATACACACACACGCACGCACACGCACACGCACACGCACACACACCCCACAGAGAAACTCATAGCCACGTTCTCCATCTCCAGCTGGCAGAACCAGGGATTTTTCTTTTACGTATTTGTTACTCTGGTTTTTATGAGCATATTTTACACTGTCTTTAACATGTCATGGCATATTTACAGCCCAGAAAATTTCCTTTCTTATGCTTCTCCATGAAAAATGACTCGGTGACAGGAGGAAGGTGGGCCCACCAGGACTGGAGATTAACAGTGACCTCTGGCTGCCTGTGCTGCGAAGAAGGGGGCACGCGGGCGGGGACGGTGGGTGCCGTGCGGGCCCCATACCCTCCCTCCACCTGCTCTCTCCCTGGAACCTTGCTCTCTGTTCCCCCGAGGCAGCGGGACGCAGACTCACCCCCTCCTGCCCGCGTGGGCCGGCTCCCCACTGCCGTCCTCTGCCGCGTGGTCCGGCTGCTTCGGGCTGATGGACTCCAGCAGGGCCAGCAGCTCGGGCAGCGGCGCGGCGGGCAGGGCCACGCTCAGGAGGCGGCGCAGCATGCTGGTCGGCACCATCGTTAGCTTGGACAGGTAGGAGGCCAGCCTCAGCTCCTGAGGGGGAAGGCGGGGAGCTCAGGCCGCAGCACTCCAGCCCTGGGAACAGCGAGCTGTACCGCACGGCAGCCTCGGGACGTTCGGTCCCAGGGAAATAAATATTTCAGGAGCTTGGTCTCAGCAGCATGTCCCCAGAGTCGCAGAGCTGCAGAAAAATCCCCTTGGTCAGCAGCCTTGGCTCCCTGTGACATGTCCAAAGCCCTCCTCTACCCTTCCCGACGACTCCCAGCTCACCGGCCACGATACCCTGGCCTAGAGCAGCCACAATTACTAACATCTCCTTTTCCTACTCGTGTTGCAAGGGGTGATGTGACTCTGGGTGGGGACAGCACGGGTTCCGGAACCAGCAGGAATGTCCCGAAACCAGTGACATGAAAGAAACTGTCATGGCCACCCCACGGAACAGCCCTCGGTGGTAAAAAGAAGGAACTGGGTGGGTTTCAGGGTACTGCGCTGCATGAAAAAAGCCGGTCGCCACGGGCCACATCCTGTGTGACCCCCGGTATAAATTCCAGAAATGACCAGTTTAGAGATGGAGAGGGTGGTGGTCACCAGGGTATAGAGACAGATGTAACTGGTAGGGGAGGCACAGGGCACATGTCTGTGGCCATGGAATAGTTCCATGTCTCTGCTGTGGCGTTGGCTGCAGGAGTCTACATGTGACAACAGGACACGGCTTTATAGCAAAGCCAATGTCCTCCTGGCTTTGCTGGGTTGGCCTTGTGGGAAACTGAGGGAAGTATGGCTGGGACACTGGACTCTCTGTGCGACCTTGGCCCCTTCCTGCAAATCTAAAATGATTTCAAAATGAAAGGTTAAGAGAGAGAGAACACGCCCAGAAACCCGTGTCCCACCTGGCTATACAGGGTCACGAAGGTATCTGTCTCCATGTTCTCCAGCAAGTCCTCAAGCACGACATTCTCCTCTTGCTCCTCTCTCAGGCTAGCGTGAAACAAATCTTGGTGAGTCATGTCCTTATAAGGTGACCATAGAGATCGTTTCATCATTTAAATAACAGAATCGCAATCTACCGCACGTTGTTTTACGACCCCCGTGGAAAGAGCCAGCCAGAAGAGGTCCAGGCCCGGACTGCTCTGCAACTATGCAGGGAGGGCCCTGAGGGATGGAGGGTCCCCAGAGCGGCAGGTCTTCGCAAGTGTGTGGAGAAGCCACTGGGGCTCTGCAGGGTGATCAGCATCAGTGGTCACGGCCATGTTCAGGAGACCAGGCTCCAGGGGCTCTTTCACGGCACACCCTTGTGCCGTGACAGGCCCAGAACCATTGTCCAAGGATGTCCCTGGCTCAGACCCCAAAGGCTGGGGACACGTTTCTGCAGAAGGGTCTCCCCAGCCTTTCTGACCTGCAAATGAGAGGCTCTGTCTAACCGACCCCTTGGTCCACTCAGACTGGCACCTCGGACCACCCACCCTACATCCTTGCTGGTCAGCACCACCCAACGCTCTGCAGGTGTAAGACATCCAAAACCTGGCCATCAGCAACGTCCTCCAAGAAGCCCCGAGGACATCAGGGCATTAAACAGCCTAACCTGTTCTGGATCAAGTCAGCGCCTCTGAGCACATCCCCCTGATCACAGGGACCAGCCTCTCCTAGGATTACTGCAGTGGAACAGGATGACACGTGCAGGCTGTGTTGGCATGCGGAAATGTCATCAACTCAATGAAAATCTCCTGTGGCCTCACCGCCCGGCGCCCAGGCCCATGATAATTTGGTCTGTTTCCCTCCAAGGAATGCGTGTATGTGTTTTCAAAAACGGGACCATCCTCTCACAGCAAAAAACTAGAAGCTGCTGAAACCCACGGTCCCTGAGAGCTCTCAAAGCCACGGGCAAAGGCTCATCCGTCTGACGTTAACGTGAAAATATAAAGATGGGGCTTCTATCTGCGTCACGTTTCACCAAAGCAGAGGTAACGCGTGACGTGACGGGAGAGGCCAGGGAAGGCATGTGTCAAGGCCGATGCCTGGTCTGGATGTTTGCAGCTTCTCCACAGTCTGTAATTATTTTGAAATGAAAAGTGTCAACATATCGCAAAAGCTCCACGATGTGAGAAAGATAAAGATGACGTCTAGAGGGACGTCAGGGAAGACGGGTGCTGCCAAGGTCGCGGCCCGCCCGCCCGCGCCTGAGCGCTGAGAGGGCGCCGCCTCATTCCGCGGAGGGTGAGAGGCCAGCTCTCCGCCCGCCCCCGCTGCAGGGCACTGACCCTCGGGGCCATCGGCCGGCTCACCTCTGCCGCTGGTGCTCCAGCAGCTGTTGGCTCTTGCTCACGGCTCGCTGCAGGACGGCGGACACTTGCTGTTCAGCAGCCGTGTCCTCAGACTCGTCCAGAAGCCCGGGCCCCTCCCCTGCCCGGCGCTGCTGACGGGCCAGGGCCCGCTGCAGCTGCGCCGCCTCCTGGTGGGCCAGCTGGTCCTCCAGCTTCCTCTCCAGCTCCTGGAGCTCCTGCACAGGGGGGCGGGTGGTGAGCACGAGGCGGGTGGGTGCAGGGGAAATCAGACCTGTCCAGCACGGTGCGGAGGCCTGGCTGCACCTGCTGGGGCATCCCCAGCCTTGCCAACCGTGCCATGAGGCTGCACCACGATCTCACATCCCCGGGCCTTTGCACATGCTGCCCCTCCACCTGTTTGCAGGGTCAATCCTGAGTCCTCCTTCAAGCCTATGCTGGGGAAGACTCCTCGGTGAGGCCCCCCAAGTGCCTTGAGAGACGCAGGCTCCCCCACAAGGTGCCCGCTCACTGCCCACGTATAAGCCTGATACAGAACGAATGCTGTGCCCCTCCAAGTCCATGCATTGAGGCCTCCACCCCCAAGGGGTCAGAATTTGTCGGTGGGGCCTCTGGGAGTCACTCATCATGGTGGGATTAGTGTCTTTATAAGAGGAAGAGGCCAGAGCTCCCTCGGCTGAGTGAGGATATAACAAGAAGGTAGGGCCCTGGCTGGTGGCACCGTGGACAAGGCACTGGCCTGTGAACCCAAAGGTCGCTGGTTCGATTCCCAGCCAGGACACATCACCAGGCTGCAAGCCAGGTCTCTAGCCAGGTCCCCAGCTGGAGGCAGGAGAAAGGCAACCATACAGTGTTGTTTCTCTCCTTTTCTTCCTCCCTCTCTTCTCCTCTCTCTAAAAATAATGAATAAAATCTTTTTTAAAAATGTTAAAGAAAAAAGAAGAAGAAGGCAGCCACCTGCCACCCAGAAAGCGCCCTCATGAGACATGGAATCTGCCTTCAGCTGGGCTGGGGGCTTGCAGCCTCCCGAACTGAGAGAAATAACCATCTGTGCTTTAAGCCCCACGGTTAAGCTTCTTTCTTACAGGAGCCAAAGTTGACTAAGGCCACACTCCGTTTTTGCAGCCGCCTGAAACCACCACCACGGACCTTTCTGCAGGAGTGCGAGCTCCTTGGGGGCAGGGCTGGTCCACCGCCCGGCTGGCACCCCCGGCCCCAGCCTGGCAGCCGGCACCTGCCCTGGCACAGGGACCCCACAGCGCCCACTGTGATGAAGGCTGAGCCGGGCACGGTGGCCACAGCTCACACCACGGTGCTCTGAGTGCAGGGCACCCCTCTGGGCGCTTTCCACGCAGGAATCTGGTTAAATAACCCTCTGGAATACACACGCTTACTCTGTTTTGCGTATGAGAAACTGAGGCCGAGAGACTGCAAGTAATTGGCCGTGAACCTCTCCAGTGGCCGAGCCAGACTATGAGGCCAGGGCGGGTGGCTCCGAAGTGTGTGTCCTTAGCCATCAGGCCCTGCCCCTCCCAAGCAGGAGAGGTCTGGTTCTCAGGCCACCGGAATCAGACAACCCGGGACTTCTAACACGGAGATTCCCAATCCTGACCTCACTGCAGCTGCAGCACCCTCACTGCAGGGTCTCAGAGGTCAGCACACCCAGCGCCCAGGCATTATGGGGACACTGAGAAGCATCCTGGGCAGAGGCCAGTGCATCTCGAGTGTCCTGAAGCAGCTGGAAGGCCCAGGGGGCTAAAGCTAAGGGTCCGGGGGAGAGAGAAGAGATTTTAAAATACAGAGCTGGGGGCTGTGGCAGCCAACGATGGATCATTTTATTTTTCAGAGACTCCCCTGGAGGGGAGACAGGGTAGAGAAGGGCAGGCGGGAATGCGCATTGAACAGAAGCTGGGCTTTCCAGGCAGAAGGGGTAGGCCCTGCTTTCCTGCTGGGTGATGTTGGGGAACCGTCCCCAGCCTCATCCTCAGCTCCTGCTTCTGCAGAATGTGCCCTGGCCCTGGGGGCTCAGTGGGTTGGGGCGCCGTCCTGTGTACCTGTGTATCACCTCCAGCTGGGGCGATTACAAGAGGCAACCAATGGATGTCTCTCTCTCTCACATCAATGTTCCTCTCCCCGCCCCTTTCCTCTGTCTCTGAAACCAAGAAACGTATCCTCAGGTGAGGATTAGAATACGTACATGTAGATCAGGGGGTGAAGGAAGGGTTAAACACGCCCCACACCACCTTGAGTTTATGAGAGCTCACATCACGGGAGCTGCGACTAGTGTTTTCAGATCGAGATTCGTCAGCGGCTGAACCGCAAGGGAAAAGGTGAGGACGTTCAGGCAGATGGACAGACAGGGTGACAAGCGAGCGGCAGGTGGACCGCAGGCCCGGGCGATGGGAGGAAGAGGCAGGTTCAGACCGGGGAGGTGGACAGCCAGCAGTTTAAACTGAAGGACAAACACGGCGGGTAGATGACTTTGGGGTCACATTACCCGCCCTGAGTGAGTCTGTCCCGTTTCACCCTGCCCGTCACTGGCTGGGGTTCAATGGCTCCTTCGTCCGCGGTTCCGACTGCACCAGCCGGTCTAAACCTTCCGTCAGGCAGGGGCGCTTCACGAGAGTTTCCTTTAGGAGTCGATTCTCCCAAAGCAGAACCACAGGTTTCTCTTCCCTCCAGAGGCAAATCGAGGAAAGAAGTGGCACCTAATCCACTGTCTTCCCTCCAACTGAACAAAACCGCATCACCGGAGGTATTACCGGAGGGAGGCTTCCAAGTCGGGACCCATGGACTCCTCTTTTCTGGACACCCCGCGGACAAAGGGAGCTTTGATTTTACGCAGAAGGGCTCTACCAGGAAACTGAAATGGTGTCAGCATTGTGCTTCCCAGGCGCTTACAGAAATCAGGGTGGTTTCAAGGAAAAAGAGCCACCAGGTGGCTTAGGGCTGAAACCAGAGGCTCCTGGTGTCTTCCTCTGTCCCTGACTTGACCCCTGACCTCAGACCTGCCCTCCCCCGCAGGCCTCACCTGCAGGGGCACCTGGAACCCAGGGCCCGGCTCACCTCCCCACCCCTCACCTTGGGAGAGGCCCTTGCTGTGGGTTCTGGGTGAACACTTTGTATAGTTCTCCTCCTCGTATTAATTTTATCAGGGGTGGCCATTGGATTCAGTAACATCCTTGTTCTGCATAAACTGAAAGGACCACGTGAGGCTCTTCTTTCCTCTTTTATTCTGTACATCTGGTACATTTGGCAAATGAAGGTTTTTCGTGTGAAACCCACCTTCTATTCCTGGGAAAAACTCGACCTGGCCATGTTGTAGTCATTTAAATATATATATATATATGGCGCCCTGGCTGGTGGCACAGTGGATAAAGTGCCGACCTGTGGACCCCAAGGTCGCTGGTTCGATTCCCAGCCAGGGCACATAACCAGGTTGCAAACCAGGTCTCCAGTCAGGTCCGTAGCTGGAGGCAGGTGAAAGGCAACCATACATGGATGTCTCTCTCCCTCTCTGCCCCTCTTCCTTCCCCTCTCTCTGAAAATAATAAATATATATTTTTTAAATGGCTGGGTTCTGTTCATAATATTTTGTTTATGAATGTACATGCTGTACGTCACTTTGAACTGCAATAGTTTCTTCTCATTACTCACATCTGCTTTCGGGGTCAAGGTTACCTGAGCTTCATACAACGAGTTGAGGCTTATTCACTGTTTTTCTAGCATCAGGGATCATTTGTATATGAAATTGAAGAAATCTGCGACCTTGAAGTTGGGTGAAGCTCACCTATCAAACCGCCAGGATTAGGTGTTTTTTGTGTGTGTTCTAAGTTCTGTTTTGTTTTTTCTTATTATTACTGAATCATGGCAATTAGGCTAAATAGCCTTTTTTTCCCCCTCTAACTGAGCCAGTGTGGGCAATCTCTATTTTTCTAGAAGACTTTCTACTTCATTTCTGTTTTCACACGGTTCATTGAATTTTCTTATTTTCTGAAAGCGCAACTGCATCCCTCAATTACACCCCTCGTTTTCATTTTGTAACTCCACCTCCCACACCTTGAAAACAATGCTGCGTGTGGGAACAGCGGTCATAATTAGAACGATAAAAGTTAGCGGTCATCTGATGTCTCATCGCAGCTCAAGTGCCACTCGTTGAGTGGCCATCCTGCCACTCTCACGGCATCACTGCTGTTGGCGGGAGGTGTGAAACTGTCCCCATGGAAAGGTCCGCCGTTTGGAGGCAAGGAAGTAGAGCCGGCCTCGGGATGCGCGCGTCCAGTGTGCCCCCAGGTAAGTCACCTCGCTGAGCCCGCACCTGACCTGCAGCACGGGACGCGTGCCCCGCCCGCCCACGGATGGTGCCGCACGAGGCGGCACCAGAAAGACCCGCAGTGGCTGCGCAGCCGCCCGCCGGCCCGCCGGCCTGCACTCACCGGGCTGTGGGGCTCCAGGATCTGGGCACACGCGGCCTTGGTCAGGGTCTCCGACACACTCAGCTCCTCCAGCAGCAGGTCCTGGACGCCCAGCAGGGCCGTGTAGGCCCGCAGCGTCCCGGCCGCCCTGGCCGCCTTCTGGAACTGCAGGGAGACGAGGGACTCGGCGAAGCGGCCCTCCTGGGCCTCCAGCTGCTGCACCCGCTCCCGGAACAGCTCTCCTCGGACCTGGGGGGCGCCGGCCACAAGCCGGAGGGCGGGGAGAGGAGGGCAGAGCCGCAGTTTACAAACAGCAAGCTGGGGCTGCAGCCGGGCTCTGTCACTCGGGACTGGGAAGGACCTCCCAGGTATTTACAAGGCAACCGAGACTGTGGTTTCAGACGCCAAGGGTCTCTGCTCCCCAACACCCACAGGGCCTTTGGGGTCTGGCAGCGCATTGGGGATTGATCGCTCCTGCAGGCTAATCAAACCTCACTTGTCTCCCTCCGGCGCAAAATCTCCAGGCTCCCCGTGGCAGAGGACGAGGTTCAGACTTCCTACCATGGGCTCCCTGGCCCTCCCCACCCTGACCCCAGTGCTGGGACATCTGGCCTGGACCCTCTTCTGCCACCGGCCCCGCACACCAGAGATGTCCACCTTCCCGACCACTCTGGCCTGTGGCTCCAGCCCCCATCGGCCCTTTGGGTCTCTGGTTCCCAAGGAGCCCCTTTGAAAACCTCCACACTCTGCAGGTGTTTGTCACTCTCTTCTCTGTGACCTCTACATTCCATGCGCTTCCCCAGGGGGACACTCACCACCCCATACACCCCACTAGGACACGAGCTCCTGTGGGGACCCAGCCCCCAAGGGACTCAGGACTTCTGGGTGAGCGAGTCCATTCCCTCCGCCCATTCCCCAGGCCAGCAAGGACACCCGTGCCCGTCCTCTCTGCTCCCTGTGCGCCCTTCCTGGGAAACTACCAGGGTGTGTCTCATGAAAATGAGGAGCACAGCAGGAGAGAGAGGCGTGACAACCCCCCCCCTCATGTGACCCCCGATAGCAGCTGGGTTGGGCTGCAAGTGCGCCAGGGGCGCAGGGGAGGGGCTGGAGCCAGGTCACCACGTCCTCCAACCGACACAATGACTACAAGGCATGACTCCTGTGGCACTCCAGGCGGGACACGGCACAAGTCCAAGGAAAGTGGAATGTAACATTTTTAAATGGAAAATGGAAAAACGGGGTCACCGCAGTCACACCCTGCGAAGACAAACGTGGCAGTGTTTCGGTGACTGAGCGGCGGAAGTGGAACACGGACCGGCCTTGAACGCTCAGCAATCTGGGTTTTGTCTGGGGGTGGGGCGGGGGCGCACCGCCACATCTCCCTCCGAACAGCGCTTTCAGGGGGGCCCGAACCCCCTGGAAGCTTGCCCCTCCCCTTCCTGACGCATTCCCTTCCACACGCTGCCTAGTCTAAGCTTCCCTGGGACCCGTGCCATCAGTTCTCCCGAGTCAGGTCGTCTGAAAATGAGCCCATGATCCTCACGCTTAAACTCTAGTCGCTTCTGAAATGACAGGCGTGGAGAAGTTGTTCCCGACCGGGGCGCCAGCAGCCACCTGCGTAACTGTGGAGGCGGCGGCAGAAGGACAACGGGGGTGGGGGGTGCGGGGCGGCTGGCACTGCTGCGTGGGCAGCGCTAATGAGCCGTGCAGGCGTGGGACCCTCACGGGGACTGAATAACGGATGGGAATGGGTATGTGGCAGGCAGGCTGCCCAGACGCAGGGCAGCGAAGGCTCAGTGGGAAACGCGGGCATGTCACCTTCATCCGGATTGAAATGTTGCTCAGGAATCTTCACGAGAAATGTATAAAGGCTCCGTGCAAAGACAGCAGGAGGACACAGCAAAGATCAGCCGAAATACGCCCCCCGTTTCTGGTCCCTGGAAATCTGCCCGTTGCACAGGAGGGGCGTCAAGGGGCCTGAGCGGCAGGCCTGGAACGGCCCGTTGCTGGGGAAATGAGCATTGGCGCCCACTCCAGAGTGAAAAAACGCCTTTCCGCCTGGGCCCCTCACGGAGCCGGGGTGGCCAGGGGTTCACCGTTGTCACAGGTGTGGGAGCCTAGGTGTGTCTGTACCGCACGGCTCTAAATATCCTTTCACCGCAGGAAAGACGGTGCTTTGGCTTCTGCCTGTCTTTCTCTCTGTCCTGCTTCTCGGTTTTCTGTACCGAGAGGGATGGGGCGTGACTTCCTGGGTCCCCGACACGTGACAGAAACCATGGACCTTGCCCAGAGCACGTTCAATGGCTCTTTCCAGCTTATGTGTTTGAGAAAGACACTTCCATTAAAAAAAAAGGAAGAAAATCAATGACACCAAAGATGTGGACACACAGAAGCAGTAACTCTAAGACGATGCATCCATTCTCTGAACACATAGCCTGCCCTCGGCCAAGAGCTGGGGGACAGCAGGCCCCCGGCGGTGACCACGTGCGGTCCACTCCTACATGTCACTTCCTCGGAGAGACCTGAGCCAACCCTGCCACGTACGGGAGACCCCACCTCCCGCTCACCCCCGCCCTGGTCACTGTCGCATCACATCCGCGCCCTGAACAGCACTGATTCCAGGTTATCCGTTTAGGTGCTTTCTGTCCACCTTTCCCGACTACGGCGCGCACCCTGCCAGGACGGGGACCAGCACTGCCTCCATCACGCTGCCGCCAGCGCCCATCAGCACGGTGCCGGGACACCGGTGCCCCTCAGCACCCTGGCAGGATGAACCGACAGTGCAGTGCGTGCCACGTTACAAAAGGGAGTTGAGGGTGGGGAGAAATGTGCGGGAAGAACTGGGTGTTCTGTTGAGGACACAGGCCACCCCTGAGGACAGCTAAAGTCCCAGTTCATGCATCCAGGTAGAGAAAGGCGACAGGTGAATCCTGGGAGAGGGAAGGACAGGAACAGGTGAGCCCTCTGTACCCACCGTGCCTTGTGCAGGAAAAGGAAGCAGAACAAGGAGCAAGGATGGGAATTGGGCAGGAAGGGGGCCCCGCCACTGCAGGAGCACCGAGGGGGTGCACTGGGTAAAATGGAAGGGAAGCGACCCATGGAAACACCTCAGCTGGGGCCAGGCGCAGAGATGGAGGCAACCCGGAGCGGCGGGGGTGGCCTGAGGGTGACCTGCCCCCTGCTGCGGACACTGGAGGGTGAGGCTTCAGGACAGAAGGAGCAGGTGGAAAGGGGAAGCGGGACAGTCTCCCCTGCAGGACCACGGTGTCGGGTGGAGGGGGATAGCCGCAGCCCTAGGGCTCTGGGCACCCAGCAAACAGCGGCCACCCGAGGGCCCTGTCACCAAGCAACGACAGGTAAGGCAGAAGCACTGACCTTTTCAACCAGGTCCTCCGGGGCCGGTTCCTCAAAGAGCTGGATCTTGTCTTCAATGCTCTTCCTCAAAAGGTCTGCCTTGCTTTTACTCTTGCCCCGTGGCCTTCTCGCCCTGGACTGTTGCTGGGCAGGAGAGGAAACGTGGGAAGGTGACTGCCGGACGTCCCTGCAGCCCGGGCCCCAAGCCGGAGGGGCTTCTGTGCTCACAGACGCACCCCTGGAGCCGGCGGGAGCCCAGGAAGAGGTTCACGTTCCTGGGACAAGCTCAGTCCTGGGCCTTCGTCTCCATGGGCTCCGTGGGCTCCCGCAGCCAGAGCGAGGACAGAGCCTCTGTGGGGTGGAGGCAGAGCTCTGCAGTCAGGCAGACGGGGCACCTGCCGCCGGGGACCTCCCCCGTCTGCCTCGCTGAGCCGGGAACTCGCCGAAGGGGCCCATCCTCACGGTGCTCCCAGAGGAGCGGAGAAAACCATCGGTAAACACACAAGCCGGAAACCGACATGCTCACGCGGTTGACAAGTGCCAGGAAAGGCGGGGACACAGTGACGTGGCTGGGGGTCAGTTTGCATCAAGTGGACAGGGAATCGTGCCGTTTCCCATGTCTGTTCAAGATGGCCTGGTGCACCCCAGAGAGGAACACAGGTCCTCCTAGGACAACGGGGCGCACAGGCTGCACGCACACACCTGCCTCTTCACAATCGTCAGGAAGCAACCCCGTGACAAGACAGGGTCAAGCATGTGAAAACCTGGCAACGGAGGTCGCCTGCCCTGAGAGGGCATGAGCTTGGGGCGGGAGTGGACGCAGGTGAAGTCCTGGGGGCGCCACCACGGCTACACAACTAACAAACGCGTGTGGCTGACGAGACCACGTCTGAGGCTCGGTGTGCAGGGGGGACCGGCCTCCCCCGATGGCTGCACGGCCGGAACAGGAATGGAACGGAACGCAGCGTCCCAGGGTGCGCCATGGTGCGACATAACATGACACAACCTAACGGGGTGATAGCACGCAACAGAACGTAACATACCACAACCGGACACGGCAACACCACACAGCACAGCACGGCAGGCTGGCCCTCCCCAGTGCGGGCCTGTCTCTTTTCCTTGCCCTTTCTCCTCCCTGCCGTCCCTGGAGGAATCAAGAGGCCACCAAGACCGGCCACCCTACCTGCAGCTCGGGGACAGCCGGGGCCTGGTCCAGCTTCAGGGACTCGGCCTCCCGCCAGTCCGTCTGGAGCCGCTGCAGCAGGACGCGGGCCCGGATGCGGGGCAGCGCCAAGCTCCGGTCCATCTGCGAGAAGCAGCCCTGCACGTCCTGTCGCATCTGGAGCAGCTCGGCTTCCGACAGGGAGAAGGCGGCAGAGCACAGCCTCCTGGGAAGGCAGGGATGGCGAGCAGCTGAGCAACGTGCCGTCTGTGCACGGCTTCTTCACCCGCTTCTGCGTGGGTGGACCCCCAGGAGGCCGCCGTGTCCTGGCCGCTGTCAGCAACTGTGTTGTCCTATGGCCCCAGGCCTTGTCCCCCGCAGGAGACAGGTACATGGACCCACATGTCACTAAGCCTTCCGGCAACTCATCCTCATGTTACAAACGAGACAGGAGGGCCGCTTCTTCCCCTTGGGCAAGGCCACTGCCAACTGCAGGGGGACCCCACACACGCAATGCCTGCCCCTCAGAACCCAGTTCTGGCCAGGGAGACAAAGGGGAGGCCTGCTGGGGACATCGGGTCAGGATTTCCTCCCTGACGTAGGAGAGGACGATGGTGGGAGGGGCCGTTTCCCTTCCTTCCTGCCCTGGGGATGTCTACTCATTTCTTCACCACTCCCGTCTCCTTGTTGGGGTGCGGGCAGGGGCCCGGCTGGAAGGCACTCCCATAGGAACAGTGAGACCAGCGGGGGACATGTGGCCCCAGCCAGAGGCGGAGGAGCCAGGCCCACAGCGCTGACACCCCTCTTGGGTTTCTCACTCGGTGGGGCCACCTGTTTTAGACAGGGTATCAGGAAACCACAGCTGCCCCTTCATAGTTTCCTCCGCTGCGCCTTCGCCCCACGGCTGCTGGTTGCATGGGCTCCAAAGGGAAGGCAACTCCGGGACCGGCGCTTGGTATTCCTGCCTGTCTTTGAGCCGATCTACCCTGGGTGACCTTGCCTTGCTCCTCCATGACACAGCCATCAAGACAATACAGAAATATGGGACACAGGGTCTCTAAAACCCAGGCAGAAACTTAGGAGTGAAGTCTCTGTCCCTGGCAAACATGTGTGTCCTTATTAATTCCTGCTTGATTTGACCAGAGAGCAGCTCTATCCTGCTAGAAATCAGGTAGTTCATAAAAACATGTTTCAGAACTATGGTGCAGACTTCCAGCTGAGAAGAGGCATACGTAGACATGTCTGCCTCCTCGCACAACGATAAGAACACATCTACCTCAAAACAAAAAGCAACCAGAACTACCGAAAACTGAACTGCATGGGAGTCCAACAAACGAAGATACAAAGAAGTAATACTCGGCCAGACAGGCTGCAAGGGCAGGGCTGGGCCAGAGAAGACGGGTGTGGTGGCGGCAGCAGTCGCAGTGGCCAGCAGCAGAAAGAGCAGTCACACGTTATAAACGCTGGGAGGGACACCAGGGGAGCAATCGCAGTCACACGCCAGACCATGCAGCTCCCGGTTCCAGCACCAGGAAAATTAAATCTCATCGCTGTTGCTGTGGAAACCAGTGGGGGTTGGGGAGGTGGAAGAAACTGCTGGTCTCTGAACTGAGTCCACTTGTTTAGAGGCCCCCATGGTCCTGGAACATCCACAGGCCCACCCACTCCGGGTACCATCACCAAGGCAACAGCTAGAGAGGCACCAGTTGCTGATGGGAAGCCAGTGAAGTGACTGAAAAAGGGGTGAGTGCTGAGCAAGTGCGACTGTTCCCCCTCTGACTCCTCCTCTACACACAGCAAAACAGTGTCAAGAAACAGGTTGCCCTACACTGACGAATACCTACGGCCCTGCCCCTTACAAGGTAACAGGTGTGACAGCTCTACCTAAGACACAGAGACAAACATAGGAGCCTGTCAAGTAGAGGAGACAGAGAAGTGTGGCCTAAAAAAAGGGAGCAGATCAAGGCTCCGGAGGAAGAACTAAGTGATGAAGAAATAGCCAACCTAACAGATGCAGAATTCAAAATACTGGTGAGAATTATGCTCACAGACTTAACAGAAATGACTGAGTATAGCAAACGTATAAGGGAAGAAGTGAAGGCTACGCTAAGTGAAACGAAGGAAAATCCAATGAAACCAAGGGTGAAGGGAAGGAAGCCAGGGTTCAAATCAACAATTTGGAACATAAAGAAGAAATAAACAGTCAACCAGTGAAGAATGAAGAAACAAGAACTAAGGCTTAGGAACCTCGGGGACAACTTTAGACATGCCAACATCCAAATTAGGGGTGCCAGACAAAGAAGAGGAAGAGCGAGAATTGAAAACTAACTTGAAAAAATAATAAAGGTAACCTTCCCTAATTTGGTGAAGGAAAGAGACATATAGGTCCAGGAAGCGCAAAGAGTCCCAAACAACCTAGACCCGAAGAGGACCACACCAAGACACATCATCATTAAAATGCCAAAGGTTAAAGATAAAAAGAGAATCTGAAAAGCAGCAAGAGAAAAGAGTTAGTTACCTACAAAGGAGTCCTCATAAGACTATCAGCTGATTTCTTAAAAGAAACTTTGCAAGCAAGAAGGGACCAGCTAAAAGTATTCAAAATGATGAAAAACAACCTCTGAATGAGGTGGAAGCAAATGGCTGTCTGGTAATAGGGTGTCAAGTCTGATTCGGATGCCCCAAAGAGTCAAGGCAGGTTGGGATGTGTAATGTGTAACGTGTAACGGGACTTGGGTGGCGTGTCAGCCGAGGTGAATAATCGCTGTCAGAACCACTTATGGGAATGGGAAGCGGCGTGTAAGGATCTGATCCTCATGAGCCCGGAGATGACAGCATCTTGATTGTTCATGAAAACAAAACTCTCAATGACTGGGATATGAATGAGGGCAGGGCCACCAATATGAGATGAGGGAGAGCTGAGACATCACCAAATCCAAACCGAATAATGTCACTCTGTAAACACAGGGGACCTGTTCTCCCTGGTGACAAGGTCGGTCCCCAGGAATTGAGGCAGCACATGGCTGAGTCCAGGGAGGTCCTGCCCCGTGGGAGGTAACTGCCACCAGGCAAGGATGGCACTGCGGAATGACTCGCTGCTCTGTGGTCCCTCAAAGGGTCCAAGAAGAGCTCTGGCCCGGGCTGATGGGCACCACTGGTATGGGTCCAACACAGTGGCTGTACCCACAGATGGGGAGGGGGGCAGCCGGACTGACCAGACACACAGAGAAAGGCTCCCTCCCCTTCCTTCTTGCCCACCCTCCTCCCTCACATCCCCTCTCCATTTCGGAGAAACCTATTCTAATAAAAAGGGCTATCGATTCAGAATTTAAACCGTGACTAAGATTCTACTCAAACTATGGAATGTCCATGCCAAGAAAAGAATAGTAAAAGGGTTCTGGTTTTGTCTCTTTGCTTAAATGGGGTTTTCTAGGTTGGGGGCTTAGCTAGTTCGTTGAAAGGAAAAACAAAGGAACATTAAGACAAGAGACCCCCCACCCCCCCACCTCCAGCCAAACATCACTTCTCATCTAGGGGACCAGGCCAGTTCCTGCTTATCCATCAGTAGCGGGTGTCACTCCCTGCCTGCCCGTGAAATGATCCAAACAAAGCACCCACACCCTCCCATGGGAGCCAGGGCACCCCACCCTCTTGCCTGCCGCCTGCAGCCTGGGCACTGCGACCCCTGAGGGGCCCTGGGTGTCAGTGGTGCCCTCCTCCCGGGGGCTGGGAGCATGCGTGGCTTACAAACTGCTGTCACTCCCACCTGTCCCTTGTCAGAGGCGTGTGCTCAGCCATCCCAGAACCTCAGGGGCACGGAGGGGACATGTGGGGCACGGAGGGGACACATGGGGCACGGTGGGGACACTTGGGGCACGGAGGGGACACATGGGGCATGGTGGGGACACTTGGGGCACGGAGGGGACACGTGGGGCATGGTGGGGACACGTGGGGCACGGAGGGGACATGTAGGGTATGGAGGGGACACGTGGGGCATGGTGGGGACACGTGGGCACAGGGACACTCACGCAAAGACCAGGTGCTCCCAGCGCCTCAGCTCCACCTGCTCTTCCGTCGAGGCCTCCGGAGCGTCATCCTTCAGCCTCTGCCTCACGCCCTGGATGCCCTCCTGGTCCCGGTCCCTCTGCTGGCCCTCCAGCTGCTCGGCCCGGGCGGCCACCTCCCGGCTCTGCTCCTCCAGAACGTGCTGCAGGAACAGCCAGGGCACGCCGCGCTTGAGCAGCTCCTGGGCCACCGCAGAGCGCTGCAGGCGCCGCAGCTCTAATGTGGCTTTCTCGAACAGCGACAGCGTCAGGGCCCTGAGCTCGTCCAGGGCGGCCTGGTCCAGGTGCTCCTGCAGCTCCTCCAGGGACGCGCTGTGGCCCGCCACCAGGCTCCGCCACTGGCCCAGGTACTGGCCCGCGTCCTCGGCCGCACGGAAGGCCTCCCCGACCGACTGCTGCTCCTTCCGCTGCTCCTTGTGCTGACACGGGTTCCGGAAAGGAAAGGACACAGGACAACCTCAGCCCAGGAAGCGCTCTGGGGAGACACCCTGGGGCCCGCGTGGGGCCCAGCTCTCCCCGGCCCGCGGGCGATCAGAAGGGTCAGGTGGGGGACACGGGGCGCTGCCCTCAGGCACCTTCTGCAGCATCTCCCGTCTCCTCCTCACGATTAACTTCTGGCGGAGCTTTCTCTTCTCCTGCTTTAAGTCATTGTCCAACTTCTGCTTTACAGAGAAGACCTCCGTCTGGGCGCGTTCCAGCAGCGCTTGGGTCTGGTCTTCGTCCAAGTACCCGGCTCTAGGTGAGGAGGACTTGGGTTAAT
>PVIW01009563.1:0-51052 GCA_004026585.1 Noctilio leporinus | reverse complement strand
CCTGAACAGACAACTCACTGAGGAAGATATACAAAGGGCCCAGAGGCATATGAAAGAATGCTCAACATCGCTAGTCATCAGAGAGATGCAAATTAAAACTGCATTAAGATACCACCTCACACCTGTCAGAATAGCAATCATCAGCAAATCAACAAACAACAAGTGTTGGCGAGGATGCGAGGCAAAGGGAACCCTCATATACTGTTGGTGGGAATGCAGGCTGGTGCAGCCACTGTGGAAAACAGTATGGGGCTTCCTTAAAAAACTAAAAATGGAACTGCCTTTTGATCCAGCAATTCCACTACTTGGACTATACCCAAAGAAGCCTGAGACACCAATTCATAAGAACCTATGCACACCTATGTTCATAGCGGCACTATTTACAATAGCCAAGTGCTAGGAACAGCCTAAGTGCCCATCAGTGGATGATTGGGTCAAAAAACTTTGGTACATTTACACAATGGAATTCTATATAGCAGAAAGAAAGCAGGAACTTGTACCCTTTGCAACAACATGGATGGAACTGGAGAGTATTATGCTTAGTGAAATAAGCCAGTCAGTGAAGGACAAATATCATATGATCTCACCCATTACAGGGCAATAATGAGCAAAACTAACAACAAGCAAAACAGAACCAAGTATATGAATACAAGGAATAGGCCTTCAGTGGTCAGGGTGAACGGGGTTGTGGGGAGGGGGGAGGCAGAGGCAAAGAAGGGGAGCAGCTTAGACAAGAACCTAGTATAAAGGAACCATGGACATGGACAACAGGTGGGATTGACTTTGGGGGGAATGGGTGGGTGGGGAGGGGGACAGAGGGGAGCAAAAAGGGGATGGATGTAATACAACAACAATAAAATTTAAAAAAAAGATATCAAAGCATATCAAAGCTTTATAAAAAAAAAGACTCTTGTACGAGGGGAAGAATGAATAAGTTGACTAAAGTATAAATAGTTTTGAAGGGTGCTGAAGAGTAGCAAAGATGGCAGGGATCTGAGAGAGAAAATCAACTTATCTATTTTATAAAAATGAGGAGAGGGAGAATCAGAAAGCCTCAAGTATGAGTGAACAGTATAAGCCTATATATATAGTTGCTGCATCTACCTCCCTGTTCACCTTTAATGGTCCCTGATTGGTCCTGGTGGAGCCAGGTCCTGTGGGTTTTTAGCAAAAATGTAAAAAAAAAACACACACACACACACACACACAAAGGGTTTAGGTGGCTGGTTAGGGGAAGAATACTTAGATTTAGGACTGGGAATGATTTGTAGCATGAGAGTGAGTAGATTTTTAAAGAAAAGTAGGGGAAGGTCTTGGGTATTTCAGTGGATTGAGATAGGGGAGGAGTAAAAATACATGAGTTGAGATACACTATGATATAAACAGTATTTACTTAAAATGTACTAATTGTGAGGCTTGGAAGTAACTTTTGAAAAGGATATGTTAGAGATTAATTGTTTACGTAGCATCTCAGTAACTGAAATGCTTTGGATTAGCAACAATCCATTTCCTGAGTCTGCCTGTTTTTCTTGGTCAGGTCTCTGCAGTCTATAGTCTAGCTGTGTGATTTTGGAGTGGCAGGGCCTATGGTTGTCACAGTCAGGGCTGATTCTGAGTGTTAGCCCCCAGGTAGGCTGGGCCTCCAGTAGCCTAGCTGGGTTTCAGTGCTGCTGGTGTTTTGTGGCCCTCCCTTCTCTCACTGTTTCCATGTGAAGACCAGCAGGGTGCTTCTGTGATGTCTATGGCTGCTTCTCCCTCTCCACCTCCTGGAGGAGGTTCCTGCCAGGAGGTATCCTGTGATGGGTACCTGTCTCCAATGCAGAGTGGCCTGTAACCTTGCTGGCTCCGGTGATGACTGGCCCTGCCCCCACAGCTCCCTAAGGAGGTAGCCCCTGTCTGCTCACAATGCCTGGCTCCCCCAACCAAAGGCTAACCCTCCAAGCAGTCTAGCTCTTTGAGGAGCTTTTCACTGCTGCCTCTGTGATGCTTGCCTGGCTCCTCAGAGCGTCTGCAGCACAGCCTTTGTTGCCTGCAATGGGCATGCCAGTTGCATCAGCTGCAAGTTCCTGGCTCCCAGTTTGGAGTTTCCGTAGGAGCCTGGGGTCTGGTGTGGGTGTGTGGGGCTGGGCCTACCCCCTTGCAGGGGCTTCAAGCAACCCTTCCCCTGGTGGCCCAATGGCACCATTTTTGGCCCATTCGCTGCTCCTGCTGGTGCACTTCCCTGCTTCCCAACTCTTGCTCCTTGCAGGTCTCTTTTCCTTTGCCTCTGGCCCATTGATGAGCTTCCCCTCTGTCAGTCTCTCGGGGAGGCTCTCATACAGTCCTTCCCCTGTAGGAGTTCAATTTCTTGTTCCCTCTAGTGTTTGCCCTCACTGCCCACGATTCACTGCTCAGATTTTTAGTTGCCAGGGAGCCTGGAGCTGTCTTCAGTTAGAGGTGCCCCTCTGGGTAGAGCCTCTACTGCCCAAAGTCAACCTAGGCCTGCTAGCCAGTTTGGAACTGTCTCACCTGCTCTCCTGTAGGTCTCTGCAGCCTCTGGGCTGTACTCCCCTGAGTACAGATGTTTACTACTCCAATTCTTAGGGACCTGTAGGCATCTTGTGCTCCCTATCCTATCCTTCAGCTGTTCTGGCACTCGAGAACACCAACAGCACTGCCCTCTACTCTGTCACCATTTTTCCTCCACTGTACCTGATTTTAAGGGAAAGGATTTCAGTTTTTCCCATTGTGTGTAATGTTAGCTGCAGACTTCTCCTATATGAACTTTATTATATTGAGGTATGCTTCCTCTATTCCCATCTTGCTGAACATTTTTTATCATAAAACTGTGTAGTACTTGATGTTTTGACATTTATTTCTATGGTTGTATGGTTTTTGTGCTTCAGTTTGTTTATGTGGCATATAACATTTATTGATTTATGAATATTGTGCCACCCCTACATTCCTGGGATGAATCCCACTTGGTCATGGTGTATGATCTTTGTAATGTATTGCTGGATCCAGTAGGCCAATATTTTGTTGAGAATTTTAGCATCTATTCATCAGAGATATTGGCCTGTAGTTTTCTTTCTTTGTTGTGTCTTGACCTGGTTTTGGGATTAGAATAATACTGGCCTCATAGAAAGAGTTTGGGAGTCTTCCCTCTTTTTGGATTTTTTTGAATAGTTTGAGATGGATAGGAGTTAGTTGTTCCCTAAATGTTTGGTAAAAGATCTCTTGTGTGCTGGGGGATTTTTGATTACTTCTTCAATTTTACTAGTTGTTGTTGATCTAGTCAGGCTTTCTGTTTCATCTTGATTCAGTGTTGGTATGTTATACATTTCCAGTAATTTTTCCATTTCACTCAGGTTATCAAATTTCTTATCATATTATATGTAGTAATTTTTTATAATCCTTAGTATTTCTGTGTATCAGTTGTGATTTCTTCTGTCATTTCTGATTTTGCTTATTTGGGTTCTCTCATTTTTCTTGGTGACTCTAGTTAATGGCTTTTCAATTTTGTTTATCTTTTCAAAGAACCAGGTACTGGATTGATTAATTCTTAGATTTTTGCTTTTTGTCCCTATGTCATTTAGTTCTGTTCTGATCTTGATAATTTCCTTTTTTCTTCTTGCTCTGGGCTTTCTTTCTTGAAGGTTTTCCAGTTCTTATAGTTTTATGGTGAGGTTGTTTGTATGAGTTTCTTCTAACCTTTTTAGGTGGGCCTGTATTGCTAAGAATTTCCTTCTGAGGGCTGCTTTCGCTGTATCTCACAGGTTTTGAGCTGTTGTGTATTCATTGTCATTTGTTTCCAGAAACTTTTTTATTTCTTCTTTGATCTCTTTCATAACCCATTCATTACTTAGTAGCATGTTAGTCAGTCTCCATGAATTAGTATGTTTTTGAATATTTTCTTTGAGTTTAGTTTCTAGTTTCAAGCCATTATGATCCAAGAAGGTGCTTGATATAATTTCAATTTTTTTTTAAATTTATGAGGGCTTAAATTTAATTTATGAAAGCATCCTATTATGTGGTCTATCTTTGAGAATGTTCCTTGTGCACTTGAAAAGAATCTGTGTTCTGTTTGTTTTGGGGTGAAAAGTTCTGTATATGTCAATTAAGTCCATTTCATCTAGAGTATTCTTCAGTGCTACAATATCCTTGGTGGTTTTTTGCTTGGAAGATCTGTTCATTATTGATAATGGGGTATTACAATCCCCTTCTATAAATGTGTTGCTGTCTATATCCTTCTTGAAGTCCTCCAAAATTTTCCTTATATATTTGGGTGCTCCTATGTTGGGTGCATATATGTTTACAAGGGTTATATGTTTGTGTTGGATTGTTCCCTTAAGTATTATAAAATGTCTTTCTTTGTTTCTTTTTATTTCCATCCTTGTAAAGTCTGTTTTTTCTGATACAAGTATTGCTACTTCAGCCTTTTTGTCATGTCCATTTGCTTGAAATATGTTTCTCCATCCCTTCACTTTCAGCCTGTGTCAATCTTGTGTTCTGAGGTGGGTTTCCTGGAGACAGCATATGTGTGGATAATGCTTCCTTATCCATTCAGCTACCCTATGTTTCTTTATTGGTGCATTTAATCCATTTACATTTAAGGTTATTTTTTTGTTTGTTTTTATTATTTTCTTATTTTATCTTTAGTATTATTATTTTTTAATTTAATGTTATTGTTGTTGTATTACATCTATCCCCTTTTTGCTCCCCTCTGTCTCCCTCCCCACCCACCCATTTTCCCCCAAAATCAATCCCACCTGTTGTCTATGTCCATGGTTCCTTTATACTAGATTCTTGTCTAAACTGCTCCCCTTCCTTGCCTCTTCCTCCCCCCTCTCTCCAACCACCTTTCCTCTGACCACTGAAGGCCTATTCACTATATTCATATATTTGGTTCTCTTTTGCTTGTTGTTAGTTTTGTTCATTATTTTCCTGGAATGGATAAGATCATATGGTATTTGTCCTTCACTGACTGGCTTACTTCACTAAGCATAATACTCATAGATCAATGGAACAGAATAGAGAGCCCAGAAATTAACACAGGACTCCATGGTCAACTAATATTTGACAAAGTGGGAAGGAACATAAAATGGAGTAAAAACAGTCTCTTCAACAAATGGTGTTGGGAGAACTAGACAGCAACATGCAAAAAGATAAAAGTGGACCACCAACTTACACTATACATCAGAATAAACTCAAGATGGATAAAGGATTTAAACATAAACAGTGCCACCATAAAGGTCCTGGAGAAAAATATAGGCAGTAAACTTTTTGATATCCTATGCAGAAATATGTTTACTGATACTTCTTTTATTATTTTTTAAAATTTAATTTTAATTATTCTTGTATTATATCTATTCCCATTTTCCATTATTCTCTCCCCTTTCTCACACACCCACTCCCCAAAAAGTCAATCACACATGTTTTCCATGTTGAGGGCTCTTCCATACTAGTTCCTTGACTAAACTGCTCCACTTCTTTGCCTATTCCTCCCCCAACCCCCTCCCCTCTGCCCACTGAAGGTCTATTCATTGTATTCAATTACCTGGATCTGTTTTGCTTATTGGTTTGTTTTGTTCATTGTCCTGTAATGGGTGAGATCATGTGGTATTTGTCTTTCACTGACTGGCTTATTTCAATAAGCATAATACTTTCCAGTTTCATACATGTTATTGCAAAAGGTAGGATTCTTTATTTCTTTCTACTGTGAAGTATTCCATTGTATAAATGTACCAACAATTTTTATCCAATCACTCACTGATGGGCACTTAGGCTCTTTCCAGCACTTGACTATTGTAAATAGTGCTGCTATGAACATAGGGGTACATAGGTTTTTCTGAATTGGTGTTTCAGGGTTCTTTGGGTATAATCCTAGTAGTGGAATTGCTGGATCAAAAGGCAGTTCCATTTTTAGTTTTTTAAGGAAACTCCATACTATATTTCATAGTGGCTGCACCAGTCTAAATTCCTACCAACATTGCACCAGGGTCCCATTTCCCCACAGCCTTGCCAACATTTGTTGTTTGTTAATTTGTTGATGATTGTCATTCTGACAGCTGTGAGGTGGTATTTTCTTGTGATTTTAATTTTCATCTCAGGTGCCTAGTGATGTTGTGCATTCTTTCATATGACTTTGGGCCCTTTGTATGTCTTCCTCAGAGAGTTGTCTGTTTAGGTCATTTGCTCATTTTTGAATTGGGCTGTCTGTCTCCCTAGTGTTGATAAGTTATATCTATATCTATATCTATCTATCTATCTATCTATCTATCTATCTATCTATCTATATAACTGATCACTTTATATATTTTGGATATCAAACCCTTGTCTGAGGTATCATTGGCAAATATGTTTTCCCATACAGTTGGTTCCCTTTGAATTTTGCTGGTGTTTTCTTTAGCTGAACAGAAAATGTTCAGTTTGATATAGTCCCATTTGTTTGTTTGTTCTTTTATTCCCTTTGGCCTTGAAGAAGTATCAGTAAACATTTTTCTGCTTAAGATATTTAAAATTTTACTGCCTATATTTTCCTCCAGGACCTTTATGGTCACACTGCTTATGTTTTAAGTCCTTTATCCATCTTGGGTTTATTCTGGTGTATGGTGTAAGTTGGTGGTCTGGTTTTATTTCTTTGCATGTTACTGTCCAGTTCTCCCAACACCACTTTATTGAAGACTATTTTTACTCCATTTTATGTTCCTCCCCTCTTTGTCAAATATTAATTGACCATAGTGTCCTGGGTTTATTTCTGGGCTCTATTCTGTTCCATTGATCTATATGTCTATTCTTCTGCCAGTACCAGACTCTTTTGATTACAGTAGCCTTGTAGCATAGTTTAATGTCTGATATTGTGATTCCTCCTACCTTGTTCTTCTTTCTCAAGGTTGTTGTGGCTTTTCAGGGTCATTTTTGGCTCCATATAAATCTTTGAAGTACTTGTTCTATATCCGTGAAATATGTCATTGGTGTTTTAATTGGGATTTCATTGAATCTATAGATTGCTTGGGTAATATGGATGTTTTAATAATGTTAATTCCTCCCATCCATGAACATGGTATATGCTTCAATTTATTTGTATCTTCCTTAATTTTTTTCTTCAATGTTCTGCAGTTTTTTGAGTACAAACATTTTACCTCCTTGGTTAAGTTTATTCCTAAGTACTTTATTTTTCTTGTTGCTATGGTAAATGAGATTTGCTTTCTAGCTTCTTTCTCTGGTGTTTCATTATTGGTACACAAAAAGCTTTTGATTTCTAAATATTGACTCCATATCCAGGTATTTTGCTAAATTTGCTTGTTAGGTTGAGTAATTTTTTGGTGGAATCTATCAGAGTTTGTATGTACACTATTATATCATCTGCGAATAATGACTTCCTCCTTTCCAATCTGGATACCTTTTATTCCTTTTTCTTGTCTGATACCTATGGCTAGAACTTCCAAAATGAAGTTGAACAGAATTGGAGAGAGTGGACAGCCTTGTCTTAGTCCTGATCTTAGGGGCAAAACTATTAGTTTTTGCTAGTTGAGTATGATGTTGGCTTCAGGTTTCTCATATATGGCCATGTGGAGGCATGCTCCCTCTGTTCCCATTTTGCTGAGTGTTTTTTTTGTTTTGTTTTGTTTTGTTTTGTTTTTATCATAAATGGTTGCTGTACTTCATCAAATGCTTTTTCAGTATCTATTGATATGATCACATGGTTTTTGTCTTTCATTTTGTTGATGTGGTGTATTACATTTAATTGACTTCCGAATGCTGTACCATCCTAGCATCCTTGGGATGAAACCCACTTGATCATGGTGTACGATCTTTTTAATGTATTGCTGGACCTGGTTGGCCAACATTTCATTGAGAATCTTAGCATCTATGTTCATCAGAGTTATTGGCCTATAGTTTTCTTTCTTAGTTGTGTCATGGACTGGTTTTGGGATTAGAATAATATTGGCCTCATAGAAAGGGTTTGGGAGTCTTTCCTCTTCTTGGATTTTTTGGAATAGGTTGAGAAGAATAGAAGTTAGTTCTTCTCTAAATGTTTGTTAGAATTCGCCTGTGTAGCCATCTGCTCTGGGTCTCTTGTGCTTTGGGAGATTTTTGATTACTTCTTCAATTTCGCTAGTTGTTATTGATCTATTCAGGATTTCTGCTTCTTCTGGATCAGTTTTGGTAGATTACATATTTCCAGAAATGTGTCCATTTCATCCAGGTTGTTATATTTCTTGTCATATAGTTGTTTGTAGTAATTTCTTACAATCTTTTGTATATCTGAAGTATCTGTTGTGATTTCTCCTTTGATATTTCTTATTTTGTTTATTTGGGGTCTCTCTCTCTTTTCTTTGATGAGTCTGGTTAAAAGCCTGTCAATTTTGTTCATGTTTACAAAGAAGCATCTCCTGCCTTACTGATTCTTCATATTGAAGCTGTAATCTCTAGTGATTTAGTTCTGCTCTGATCTTGATTATTTCCTTCCTTCTACTTGCCTTGGGTTTCTTTATTGTTGCTCCTCTAATTCTTGCATTTTTATTGTTAGGTTGTTTGTATAAGCTTCTTCTATCATTTTTAGGTGTATAAGCTTCTTTTATCCTTTTTAGGTAAGCCTGTATTGCTATGAATTTCCCTCTGAGGTCTGCCTCTGCTTTGTCCGAAATGTTTTGGGCTGCTGTGTATTCATTGTCATTTGTTTCCAGAAACTTTTTTATTTCATCTTTTATCTCATTGTTTAACTACTTCTTACTTAAAAGCACATTATTCAGTCTCCATGAGTTAGAGAGTTTTTGGATATTTCCCTTGATGATGGTTTCTAGTTTCAAGGCATTGTGATCTGAGGAGATGCTTGCTATGATTTCAATTTTCCTGTATTTGTGCAGGCTGTCTTGTGACCTACCATGTGTTCTATCTTTGTGAATGTTCCATATGCATTTGAAAAGGATGTGTATTTTGCTTCTTTGGGGTGAAAAGTCCTGTAAATATCCATTAGGTCCATCTAATGTAGGGTGTTGTTCAATGCCACCCTACATTATTTATTTTATTTTATTTTATTTTTTGCTTGAAAGATTTGTCCATGTTGATAATGGGGTGTAAAATTTCCTACTGTGTTGCTGTATCCTTCTTGAAGTCCTCCAAGACTTTCCTTATATATTTGGGAGCTCCTATGATGGGTGCATATATGTTTATCAGAGTTATATCTTCTTGATGGATTGTTCCCCTAAGGATTACGAAATGTCCTTCTTTGTCTCCTTTAATGGACTTCATTGTAAAATGTATTTTGTCTGAAATAAGTATTGCTACCCCAGCCTTTTTTTTTTATGTCCATTTTCTGAAATATATTTCTCCATCTCTTTACTGTCATTCTTTGTCAATCTTTTGTTCTGAGGTGGGTCTCTTGAAAACAGCATGTATATGGGTCATGCTTTCTTATCCATTCAGCTGCCCTATGTTTTTTGATTGGCACATTTAATCCATTTACACTTAAGGTTCTCATTGATATATACTTATTTATTACCACTTTTCCCCTGTGTACCTGTCTTCCTCTCTGTCTCTCTGTTTCTTCATCTTGTTAAAGCAGACCCTTTAGCATTTCTTGCAATGCTGGTTTGGTATAGATGTATTCTTTTAGTCTTGTTTTGTCTGTGAAACTCCTTATTTCACCTTCCATTTTCAATGAGAGCCTTGCTGGGTATATTACTGATTCCAGGCCTTTGTGTTTTTTGTTACTTTAAATGTTTTTTGTCATTCCCTTCTGGCTTATTGTGTTTCTGTTGAAAACTCAGCTGATAACCTTATTCAAACCCCCTTGTATGTTATTAGTTGTTTCTCTCTTGCTGCTTTTAGGATTCTCTCCTTGTCTTTGAAATTTGCCATTTTAATTATGATGTGTGTTGGAGTGGGTCTGTTTGGGTTAATCTTAATTGGGATCTTCTATGCTTCTAGAACTTTAGGGACATTTTTGCTCATCAATTTAGGGAAGATTTCTGTCATTTCCTTTTCAAACAAGTTTTCTATCCCTTGATTCTCTTCTTCTCATGATATCATAGGGATTGTATTGTGTTTCATATTGTCCTGCAGCTTTCTTAAAACCCCTTCATTCTTTTTCAGTCTTTTTTCATTTTGTTGCACTACCTGGTTATTTTTTCCATGTTGTTTTCCTGCTTGCTGATCTGATGTTTTTTTTCCCTCTAACCTGCTTTGGATTCCTTCTATAGTGTTCTTCAGTTCAGAAATGGTGTTCTTCATTTCTTCCTGGTTCTTACTGATGGTTTGTATGTCCTTTTTAATTCTGGTATAATTTTCAGTAAGTTCCTTATATTTGCCCTGGAGTTCTCTGTAGTTTTCTTTGAGCTCACTAAGCTCACTAGGCTTTTTAATAACCATTTCTTTGAATTCTATGTTTGATACTTTGGTTGTTTGTATTTCATTTTGCAGTCTTTCTGGGGATTCCTCATTTCCTTTCTGTGGTGGACTGTTTCCTTTCTCCCCATTCTGGGTATCTGCTATTGCTTGTATTTGTTTCTCATATTAATTTGATATGACTCCCTGCCTTTTTTGAGTGCCCTTCTGTGGTAGGAGATTTATTGGGTTCCATAGTGCAGTCTCCTATATTTCTTCCACCTGGTTTTTCACTCCAGCTGGTTGATTGAGACCCACTCCTTCTACCATGTTTCACATACTGTTATTGAGCTGCTCCTAAAACAGAACCAGCAGTCCAGGAAAAATAACAACACATTCTAAGATATCTTACACTCTTTTTTTTTTTTTAAAGATTTTATTTCATTATTTCTAGAAAGAGGGGAAGGGAGAGAGGCAGAGAGGGAGAGAGACATCAATGTATGGTTGTGTTTCACCTGCCTCCAGCCACAGACCTGACTGGAGACCTGGTTTGCAACCTGGTTATGTGCCCTGGCTGGGGAATCGAACCTGCGACCTTTGGGTTCACAGGCCGGCACCTTACCCACTGTGCTACCAGCCAGGGCCCGATATCTTACACTCTTAATGACACTTTCACCTGCACAGGAGCCTAGCTAAATATTTATACCCTCAAAGATCACTCCTACTCTTAATCACACCTTCAGCTTCAAATGAGCCTATCTTTATAAGGATGTAAATATCATAAGACTACTATAAGAATGGAAAGACAACTGAGCTGATTGAAATATGGATAGTTTTTGAGAGACACAAAGGAGTAGTAAATGTAGTGGCAATAAGTGGTAGTGGGATATGAGAGAGAAAGCAAACTATATTTTATGTGGGAATGAGTTTGGGGTGAGAATCAGAATGTAGTGAGAAAGTGCAAGTGAATGGTATTGAGCTTAATCAGGAGTTATATATATATTTATACTTGTAATATATACCTAGTGTGTGAGAGAACTTACATATGTAAACATAACTACTGTAAGGAATTTGACATAAAATAAAGTGGAAAAGGAAAAAAAAATTACAAAAAATATGAATTCAGTTGGTGAATAAGTTTCACCATTGTACTATCAGCAACATATTATCTATATTTCCTATAGGTGAGATGGGAGTGCGAGGTATAATAGAGAGTTTGGGAGATGTTTGGAGGAAAGGGGGATGATTTCTAACTTCCCTTATATTTATAAATAAGTTTGTAAAGATGCCACACCTACCTCCCTGTCTACCCTCTGTGAGAACTGATTGGTCAAGATGGAGAGAGGACAAGTGTAATTTTTTACACTTGACAAATAAGTTATTTTATAAAGAGGTCATATTATATGTAATATACATATTTACATGCCACTAGCTTTTCTCACATAATTTTCATAGAATTCTTTCATTTCACTTTATAGAGATCTACTCTATTCTATTAATAACAGCCTCATATTCTGAAATGTAAGTGGTTCTTAATTTTTTTCTACCATTCTTTTTTTTTTTAATTTAATGTTAATTGTTATATTACATCCATCCCATTTCCCCTCCCCTCTCTCCCCTTCCTCACCCACCCACTCCTACCCAAAGTCAGTCCCACTTGTTATCCATGTCCATGGTTCTTCCATGCTAGTTCCTCGACTAAACTGCTCTGCTTCTTTGCCTACTCCTTCCCTCTCCCTCCCCCCTCTGCCCACTGAAGGTCTATTCATTGTATTCATGTATCTGGTTCTGTTTTGCTTGTTGTTTGTTTTGCTCATTATTGTCCTGTAATGGGTTATACCAGAAGAACCCTGAAACACCAGTTCAGAAGAACCTATGTACCCCTATGTTCATAGCAGCTCTATTTATAATAGCCAAGTGCTGGAAACAGCCTAAGTGCCATTCATCAGTGGATGAATAGGTCAAAACACTTTGGTACATTTATACAATGGAATACTACATAGCAGACGAATGAACTCCTACCCTTTGCAACAATGTGGATGGAACTGGAAGGTATTATGCTTAGTGAAATAAGACAGTCAGTGAAAGAAAATTCTATTTTTTTTAACAGAAAAAAGAACTTGTAACACCTAACAACACACATACAAAAAAAAAAGAAAGAAAGAAAGAAAGAAAGAAAGAAAAGAAAAGAAAAAGAAAAAAAGATTTTAAGAGGCTAGAGAGGGGAAGAATACTTAGTACTTAGAATGAGGAAGGGGAATGAGTTGTAGCAGGAGAGGAAGTAGATTTTAGAACAAAAGAAAGAAGATGAACTTGAGTGGTTCAATTGAGAAAAGGGAAGAAGAGTAAACTATGGGATTTGAGATACACTTTAATATAAACACATTTACTTAAAATGCTCTAAATGTGAGCACTAGAGATGACTATTTTAAAAGGATACATTGGGGGATTTTCATTCATATAGCACTCGGTGTAACTAAGGCGCTTGAAGTTAGCAGATTCAATTTCAGGTCTGTCACAGGACTGGATCCAAATGCCATGCCCACATAGGGTGAGGTTTCAGCAGCCAGGCTCTGCTGATTCTGCACAGAGGTTGGGGGAATGGACAGCGACCACTCTCTTCACGAATGGTTCTTCAAAATGACTCTGGGCTCCAGGCTCCCAGGGTGGTGATGAGCTGTACCTGGCTGCACAGTCTCCTAGGTGGGTTTCACCACTGGGGGTGCATTGCTGCTTCTGTGCCCAGCATCCTCTCCTCTCTTGCTTCTCCATGCTCACTGGTTCTGTGTAGATGAGGGTGATAGCTTGCTGGTGCTGGCACTACTGCAGGCTTCATGTGCTCCAAGTACAGACAATTTGATGTTTGTGCAGGCAGCAATCTCTTGTGCAGATTTTGTGTGTGGGCTTTTTGGGTCTGAGCAATGATAAATGGGAAGGGCATGGGTTTGTTGCAAGCTGCCCTCTCCACTGGTGGTGGCTGCAGCTCTGTTTTTATGCTGCAGGCAGCTGTGCGCTCCTTCATGCTTCTTCCTGGTGTAGTCAGCCGAGGTTCTCAAGTCCCCTGGCTGTGGTTCTGGGAGCCAGGTTCCCTCTCTCTCAGCCACAGAATGCAGCACTCAGTCCTTCCCCTGCAGGATCTGAACTCCTCAGTCCTCCTGAGTTTGCTGCTCAAATATCCACTCATTCATAGTTCTCTGCAGCCTCTGAACTGTGTATCTTGAATCTAGGAGCTTATACTACTTCTTCAGGACTTGCATCTGTCCCATGTACCTTGCCCTATTCTCCAGCAGCTCTGGCAGTTGAGAAAGATATCAGTGCTGCCCATTACTCTGGTGCCATCTTCCTCATTGTTTTCTCTTTGCATTTTTGAATGATGACCTATGATTTATTTCTCCTAAAGGCTGATAGGAACCTCAGAAGATAGACTTTTGTGAATTTTGCCTAAGTAACTCTCATTCAACATTTCTTGACTCTTTCCATTACTAACAAAAGCCAGATTATTCACTTGTATTAGATATAATAAAAATAGCATTGCCTAAGATCATTATTTCTGAAGAGATCCTAAAAGAAGCCAATGGAGAAAATGCTCTCTTTCATGTGTAAACATATCTGTTGCATTCTTCCTCAGAAAGTTAGCAAGCATCAAAACCCATGTCACTCTGATACTTTCCATACAAGGTATGTTTGTACAATAATCCCTGAAGTGACATACAAGATGCATTTCATTGTATAATGCAATTATTTTGCATTTTTAATAATATGAAATATGCATTTCACATTTATCATTTTTGTGGAAAGAATAAGATCCATGCTCTCTGCCTAACAAATATCTAAATTGAATGGAGTAATGTACAGTAACAATTGCAAGTACTCTGTTACTTTTTGATTTATGCGAGAGTGACTTCTTTTTTCTTTTCACTTCTTTTTCTGTCTTTCCTACTCCCTTTCATGTTCTCCTTTTTATTTTAGTTTTAATTTTTCTGTCTTCTTTTTATTTTCTATTCTAGTTTTCTTTCCTTTTATATATCTAAGTATGTTTTTAAATTCTCCAATGTTTGTTCCCCACTTTCATAAATATCCGTGAAGGACTTAGTCATCCAAGGGGACTCTCAGCTTTATGACCCTGATTAAGAGATCCTCTTCCCATGAAGGGATGGGAAATTTCTCCCTGAGGTTATATCTAGAGTTGTTTATCATCTGATTCTTACAACTAAGATGAGAAACTACATGATAGCAGTTTCTTTACTATGTTCATTGAAAGAATATTTGTCGAATAAATGACTATATGATACTGAATATTGATGTAGGTAGAAATAGTACATTTTAGAACTTAATATAAATAGATATGATTTATCTGCATGCCTATCATCTGGAAGTAATGATTCCCCACAATATTACAAAGACTCCACTGAATTTCCTGAAAGAAAAAATCTCATAGTCCTTTCCTCTCTATCCCCAGGGACTTGCTCAGATTATTCCAAACCCACAATTTGTGTTGTTCCAGGCCATGACTATTTTTGTGATGAATACTTAATGCAAATGACAAGCCATCCTGAGGGAGGCTGGCATCCATACCCACTGAGAAGGCCAGCAGCAGTGTGTGAAGCACTGATGTCATTAACACGAGTGAAAATAAACATTTTTCATCAAGATCCCACCAGGTAGGCCAACTGCTGTGCCACCTGTTTATAGAAACACATTGCTAATCAGTCATAAAATCTTGAAAATGTCTGTGCTTCTCCATATTTGCTTTTAAGCCTTCTGAAAGCATTGAACTAGAATCTATTAGTAAATCTAATGGGTACAAAAATATTAAATATTTTAATTAAATGGAAAATACCCTGCTGGGTGAGAAATAGCATGTCCATTGGAATCCATTTTTTTTTTTTTTTAGCACAAACTGTTGGCTCTATGGTTTGAAATATTAATCAGAACTTTATTGTAATACAAAACACTGAAGTTGACTTTTTGGTTTTCGCATTTTTAAAAATTGTTAAAATGCTTGATACTCATTATTCAGTGATGAAGCCCCATCAGAAAGAGAATGATCTAATTTGTGATTTGAATTAATCTTTTCTCCTATTGAAACAACAAAAGGGAGCTAGCTACATCAGGAATGTTTTCTGTCATGTGAATAATTTTATACAGATAAAACAATAAAATATAACCATGTAACATTAATGAAGCAGGTGTCCTTTTTCTCACAATAGCTGTATACATTCTCAGCTCTCTAATTCACTGCTACTGTTTGCTGTTTTGTTATTATACTTGTGGCCTGATTTCCAATGGGAAGGCATACAGAATGGAGTGTCAGTAGAATTCTCACTTCCTGTGATTTAGATGCCAGCTATATTCTTGACAATAAAGCAAGAGAAACTCACACAGGTAATGAATAATACATTTTATTTACTGGCTGATGTTTGAATGTTAGTAGAGATTAGGTTTTCAGTCGTAACTAAGTTTCACAAAGTTGGGAACTGATCATTTCAAATATTCCCATGGGTTATAACAGTGTGTGGGAAGAAAGGTAAGATTTGACAGGTAGAAATACATGTAAAAACATTACCATGAACAGATAATATTTCAGTAATCAAATATAAAACAAAATTAAATGTCATAAAACAAAAGTAATAATTTATTTTCATCCATCATATTTGAGAGTTAAAATGACTTTTTGCTGTGTATATCAAGAGAAGATATCAAAACTTTAAAAAATGTCAAGTGTTGGTGAGGATGCGGGGCAAAGGGAACCCTCATACACTGTTGGTGGGAATGCAGGCTGGTGCAGCCACTGTGGAAAACAGTATGGGGCTTCCTTAAAGAACTAAAAATGGAACTGCCTTTTGATCCAGCAATTCCACTACTTGAACTATACCCAAAGAATCCTGAAACACCAATTCATAAGAACCTATGCACACCTATGTTCATAGCGGCACTATTTACAATAGCCAAGTGCTGGGAACAGCCTAAGTGCCCATCAGTGGATGATTGGGTCAAAAAACTTTGGCACATTTACACAATGGAATTCTATATAGCAGAAAGAAAGAAGGAATTTGTACCCTTTGCAACAACATGGATGGAACTGGAGAGTATTATGCTTAGTGAAATAAGCCAGTCAGTGAAGGACAAGTATCATATGATCTCACCCATTACGGGACAATAATGAGCAAAACAAATAACAAGCAAAACAGAACCAAGTATATGAATACAAGGAATAGGCCTTCAGTGGTCAGGGGAATGGGGTAGGGGGAAGGGGGAGGTAGAGGCAAAGAAGGGGAGCAGCTTAGACAAGAACCTAGTATAAAGGAACCATGGACATGGACAACAGGTGGGATTGACTTTGGGGGGAATGGGTGGGTGAGGAGGGGGACAGAGGGGAGCAAAAAGGGGATGGATGTAATACAACAACAATAAAATTAAAAAAAAAAAGAAAGAAAATGAAAAAAAAAATGTCAGATGCTTAAGGAGCGAAAACCAAAGAAAAATAGAACTGGAGTGTGCCTTTCTCAAGTTTCAGAGTTTTTCCTTTGAACAAAAGTGTGAAAGTCTTGATATTAATTTTTGGTTGGGTTTGGGCAATGGAACAGCAGCAGATGAGAAGGAAGGAGGAGGATGAGTGACTTACATGCCAAGTGCATACACAATACTGAAATGCCCTCTGACACCATGCCATAGAGGAGACTGGCAAATACATGTCAACTGCTGGACAGATTAGAATTCCATCCAATTCCCTTTCTTGAAGGACACACATTTTAGTCATGGATTTGACTTCCTACCATGTTGCTTTTCTGTTAGAACCTATACCTGGATTTAAAGTAATCCTCAATCGTTGACTACCTTGTCTCTGACCATATATAGCAAAGGAGATATAATTAATTTACCACCATGGGACTCCCTGGTTCTTATCATGATCCTTGTCTTGGTCTCAATGTGAGCTTCTCTTTTCTGGCTTCATATGTTAAAACTTCAATTTCCAAAGTGATAGCATTGGTGATGGGGCCTGTGTGAGGTAATCAAGTCCTGAGGGTGGAGCCCAACTGATGGGAGTAGTGTCTTTATAAGAAAAGACAGGAGAGGCCATATTTTCTGTCTATCTGGTTCCTGTCAGGTGAGGACACAGTGACAAGAAGGTTGTGTGCAAACCAGGAGGAGAGCTGTCAGCAGGAACCAAACTGGCCTGCACTTTATTCTTAGATAGTTAAATTCATATAACTATACATCAAGAGTGTATATGGATCTGTGAGAAATCAGTTTCTGTTGTTGCATTGAACCCATGGCATTTTGCTATAGCAATCCTAGCTTACTATCAGGCCCTAAGTATGTCCCAAAAGCATCTGGATTGGTAGAATACTGAATAATCTATTGATGGCACTAGCTGGAACACACCTTAACTGATGAGTTTACACTTTTACATGTGTGGTAAGTGATTCATAACAGTGGAAAAAACATGGTGTTATTTTCATCATTAGCAAAGTGCTCAGATCTGGGAGCTATCAAGAGATGAGAATTATTTTTCTCACTCTTCTACCTGTTAACCCATTTGAAGAATTTCTGCTTCCCATCCCACAATTCAGGGCTTGTGTATGCAGAGAATCTAATGCCTAAGGAGAGAATGCCTCTACCTAAGAACATTATAATCTTTTCATTGAGTTGGAAGCTGAGATTTAACTTGGCCATTTTGGCTTTCTAAATTATTAAACCAAAGGCAACTGTCATTGTGGTGGCTATAGGGGTTCCAATTATCAAAGGAAATTTAGGTTGCTATTATTGATATATATCAGAGAAAAGAAAAACTATGCCTGGGTAAGAGATTTGTTGGGGAAGCTCTTATTACTCTCTTATCTAAAATTACTAGTCTATAAAAACTTTCAGCAACCAAAAACTAGATCAGTAAGGATTCTAATCTCAAAGAAATAAAGGTTTGATTCATGCCACTGAGTAAATAATCCCATATAGCTATAATGGAGAAAAAGGTAGGGGGTGGAGTATGGAGCTATAATGATCAATTCAGCCTAAATAAACAGCTTTAGAATTGGGGATTGTTGAGCCAGGTTTCATGTTAATTACTTAGTTTTTCCCATCTGTCCTTCCTGCTACTAGTAGTGACTTTTAGATTCAAACCTAAGTCTGAAAGAATTGATATTACCTTGCCACACCACCTCAGTTGTTGCTATCACTAGGGTACTATTCTGTTTCTTGTGGTTTCCCTACACCATGCCCACATCCTTGTATTTACTTGTGCATACTCTCCTAAAGTCACTCAGTCTGAGTATGCAACATCTTTCCTGCATGGACTTGAATTAGTACACACCTTAAATAAATAATTCAAGATTATTTTTAAAAATTACTTTATGATAATTATATCAAAATTTATAGAATAATATTCTTTTCCTATGCACAATATTTTATGCATATTATTTCATATATAACACTCACACAAAAATTTTGAGAAAGGTGTTAATGTCACTACTTTAATGATAAACTAAATGAAGGTAGAACTCTCAGAATGCCTAGACTCAAACTTGAGGAGGCAGAGCTGGAATTATTTCTCTGGACCCTTTCCATTATGCAATGACTACTTAATAGACAATAATGCAAATGCTTTAAAAATGATGTACAATAAAATGCACTTTCTCTTGGTATATAGTTATATGAATTTAACATTTAAATGGAACCAAGTAACTTCCACCATAATCAAGATAAATTTCTGTCGTCTCCGGAAATTTTTCATGCTGTTTCTCTGTAGTCAATTTGTCTCACATTGTTGCATAATCATTTCTTGAAAAGATTATCTTTTTTCATTGAATTACCTTTACAAATTAGTCATAATAGAATATGTCAAGTTACTATTGATCTATTTCTGCACTTTATTCTGTGTCTATTCTTTACCATACTGTTTTGATTGCTGGAGCTATGATTCTGATGATGTGAGTCTTTTGACTTTATTCTTTAAAATGCTTTTGACTATGGAGATGCAGGCCTGGTGATGGAGGGATCAAGCAAAAAGGAAAAAGGACTCACAGACATGGACAAAAGTGTGGTGGTTGAGTGGGGGGAGGGTGGTATAAGGACAATAAATGATAATGGAAAAATAAAATAAACATTTTTAAATTGCAAAGTTTTTTGAGAATTCCGGTTTGTTTGTTTGTTTGTTTGTTTGTTTGTTTTGCTTTTTCATATCATTTTAGAATTAACATATCTTTATCCAAAAAATAGACACAGGTTTTGATTGCAATTGAGATAATCTCTACAGGGTGCATGCTATAAATTGGCAATAACATTACATCTCCTTATTTCACATGCTTCTTATTAATTTTGAAAAACTATGTTTCTAAGGTTATGATTTAAAATCATTGTTTCAGATATGGAGTACTAACTTTTGAGAGCAACCATCATGTCTAAGGAATACAATATTAGAGTAACTATAGTTTCTGGATTGCATTCAGGTCTAACTGCTAAGGAAACTGTGGGCTTCAATAACATCCTTTTATGTACAGTTTTCAATGTGAAGAAGGCATATGATGCTGATCCTAATGTCACTACACCAACAAAGAAAATTTATAAGGTATGCTAGGATCTCACAAGTTCAGATATTGTACACAGAATCCTGGAGATCATTAATGAAGATCCAGGAAAGTCAATGCGCTCTATAGAAAGAAAACTGCAGATGTTGGATACAATGGTTCACAAGATTATTGCTGAGGATATCAGGTATAGATCATATGTTCTTGGAAGAGGCCAGTTTATGACACAGCAGACAAAGGAAAGGTACTTTGGAAAAACAAGGAAACTGCTAACAAAATGGAAAAATCCCAAAGGAAAAAAAAACCTCTGATTTTCTTCTCTGAAGCAAAGAATTTTTATCAGGACCAAATAGTCAACAGAAGAAACAACAGGTGGCTCTGTGAGAATCTTAATGAAGTCCCAGTTGTCATGAAAACAAAATTTCCTGCTATAGTGATGGTGTTAGGTATTGTCAACAATGAAGGAGATATCATGACCCTGCATTTTTTTCCACAAGGCTTGAAGGTGACTAACGATGTTTACCTTGATATTTTGAGAGAGGTAGTTGTACAGTGGATGAAGCACATTGCAAATGGATGTCATTTTATCTTCCAACAAGATGGTGCACCAGCACAGAATGCCAAAGAGGTGCAAGAATATCTCAGTGTCAGTTCAATGTTCCTGAATTCTGGTCAAAGGAAATCTGGCCACCTAGTTCACCAAATACAAATCCTTTAAACTATTGTGTATGGAGCATTTGTGAGGGAGAAACTAATAAACAACCTTATTCCAATAAAGATACTGTTAAAGCTAAGATTGAAAACATGATATCCATGGATAAAGGAAAGTTAATGAAAGCATGCTCAAGATTCTGAAGTCAAATCGAGTCTATTATTGCAGCAAATGGAGAGTTTTTTTTTTTCTTTTTTCTTTTTTTTTTTTTATACTACCAACAATTTATTTTTACCATTTCATGAGTGGGCAAGCAATTGTAATTCAAGACTACCTCTAGGAAGTTTTACAAATTCTTTTTATTTTTCTTTTAATTTTATTGTTGTTGTATTACATCCATCCCTTTTTTTCTCCCCTCTGTCCCCCTCCCCTCCCACCCTTTCCCCCCAAAGTCAATCCCACCTGTTGTCCATGTCCATGGTTCCTTTATACTAGGTTCTTGTCTAAGTTGCTCCCCTTTCTTGCCTCTGCCTCCCCCCTCCCCCCAACCCCTTTCCCCCTGACCACTGAAGGCCTATTCCTTGTATTCATATACTTGGTTCTGTTTTGCTTGTTATTAGTTTTGCTCATTATTGCTACTTTTTTATCGAGTTTTGGTAGGTTATACATTTCCAGAAATGTGTCCATTCACACAGGTTGTCAAATTTCTTGTCGTATAGTTGTATGTAGTAATTTCTTACAGTCCTTAGTATTGCTGTGGTTTTTGTTGTGACTTCTCCTCTGTCATTTCTGATTTTGTTTATTTGGGTCCTCTCTTCCTTTTTCTTGATGAGTCTAGTTAATGGTTTGTTAATTTAGTTTATCTTTTCTAAGAACCAGGTCCTGGATTTGTTGATCCTTTGAATTGTGTTTTTAGTCTCTTACGTCATTTAATTCTGCTCTCATCTTGATAATTTCTTTTCTTCTGATTGCTCTGGAGTTTGTGAGTTGTTGCTGCTCAAGTTCTTGAAGCTTTATGGTTAGGTTGTTTGTATGAGTTTCTTCTATGCTTTTTAGGTAGGCCTGTATTGCTATGAATTTCCCCCTGAGGACTGCCTTTGCTATGTCCCATAGATTTTGGGGTTTTGTAAATTTATTTTCACTTGTTTCCAGATACTTCTTGATTTCTTCTTTGATATAATTATTAACCCATTCATTCCTTAATAGCATGTTATTCAATCTGCATGAATTATATTATTTTTGGATTTTTTCCTTGATACTGGTTTTTAGTTTTAAGTCATTGGTATCTGAGAAGATGCTTGGTATGATTTCATTTTGTTGAATTTGTGAAGGCTTGTTTTGTGTCCTACAATGTGGTCTATCTTTGAGAACATTCCATGTGCCTTAGAGAAAAATGTGTATTTCACTTTTTTGGGGTGAAAAGTTCTGTATATGTCAGTTAAGTCCATTTCATCTAGAGTGTTGTGCAATGCTACAATATCCTTGGTGTATTTTCTTTCTTTTTCTTTTCTTTTCTTTTCTTTTTTTTTTTTTTTTGCTTGAAAGATCTGTCCAATGTTGATAATGGGGTATTGAATTCCCCTACTATTAGTGTGTTGCTGTGTATATCCTTCTTGAAGTCCTCCCAGATTTTCCTTATATATTTGGGTGCATATATATGGGTAAGGATTTCGTTTTCTTGATGGATTATTCCTTTAAGTCTCATGAAATGTCCTTCTTTGTATCTTTTTATGGACTTCATTGTAAAACATGTTTTGTCTGATACATGTATTGCTACCCCAGCCTATTTTCCATATCCATTTGCTGGAAATATATTTTTCCATCCCTTCACATTCAGTCTGTGTCGATCTTTTGTTTTGAGGTTGGTCTCCTGCAGACAGCATATGTGTGGGTCATGTTTTCTTATCCATTCAACTAACCTATGTCTTTTTATTGGTGCATTTAGTCCATTTATGTTTAAGGTTATTATTGAGAAGTACTTCTTCACTGACATATCTTCCCATTTGTTCCTGTATTCCTTTCTGTCTCTCTTGGTTTCCTCATCATTTTAAAGCAGGCCCTTTAGGATACCTTAAAGTACTGGTTTGGTGGTGGTATACTCTTTTCATCTTATTTTGTCTGGGAGATTCCTTATTTCTCCTTCCATTTTGAATGAGAGCCTTGCTGGGTAGATTATTCTTGGTTGCAGGCCTTGGTTTTACACTACTTGGAGTATTTTTTGCCATTCCCTCTGGCTTGTAATTTTTCTATTTAGAAAGCATTTGGTAACCTTATTGGAGCCCTTTTATATGTTATTTGCTGTTTCTCTCTTGATGCTTTTAGGATTCTCTATTTGTCTTTGATGTTTGCCATTGTAATTATGATGTGTCTTGGTTCATCTTCATTGGGGCCCTCTGTGCTTCCTGAACTTGAGTTACCCTTTCACTCATCATTTTAGGGAAGTTTTCTATCATTACTTTTTCAAGCAGATTTACTATCTCTTGTTTCTCTTCTCCTTCTGGTATCTGTATGATATGGATATTGTTGTGTTTTACATGTCCTGTATCTCTCTTAAAATCTCTTCATTCTTTTTCAGTATTTTTTCATTTTGTTGTAATGTCTGGTTATTTTTTCCCTGTTGTCCTCCAATCTGCTGATCCTGTCCTCTGCTTCATCTAACTTTGTATTCCTTCTATTGTGTTCTTCAGTTCTCAGATTGTGTTTTTCATTTTTCCTGGATGGTTTCTATGTCCTTTTTAATGCTGCTATAATTTTCAGTTAGTTCCTTGTAGCTTCCCTTGAGTTCTTTGTAGTTTTTTTTTGAGTTCAGTGAGTTTGTGAAGTTTTCCTAAAATGACTTTTTTTAACTCCATGTCTGATAACTTGCTAGTTTCTATTTCATTTCTCAGTCTGTCTGGTGATTCCTCCTTTCCTTTTGGTGATGGGCTGATTCTTTTTCCCCCCATCTTGGGTGTCTGTTGTTGCTTGTTTTTGTTTCTTGGATTAATCTTCTTTCAATACCTGCCTTAGTGGAGTGCCTTTCTGTATTAGGAGATTTATGGTCTTCTTTGTTGAAGTCTCCTAGATTTCCTCCACTTGTTGCTCTTGTGGTGCCCTTCATGTAATTACCTTGGGCTGTTGGGTTGTATTTTAGATTTGTTTTATGTGTTGCTCCTTTGACTGTAGTTGGCTGATTGAGATTCCTTCCTTCTATCATGTCTCATATACTTTTATTGAGCTGCTCCTAAAACAAAACCACCAGTCCAGTCAAAATAATGCCTTCAAAGATATCTTACCCCTTTAAATGGAAGCATATACCATGTTCTTGAATGGGAAGAATTAACATTATTAAACTGGCCATAGTACCCAAAGCAATCTATAGATTCAATGCAATGCCAATTAAAATACCAAGGACACACTGCACAGAGATAGAAAAAAAAAAAAAACTTCAAACATTTATATGGAGCCAAAAATGCCCATGAATAGCCTCAGAAACCTTGAGAAAGAACAAGGTAGGAGTAATCGCAATACTGGATATCAAACTATACTACAAGGCTACTGTAATCAAAACAATATAGTACCGGCATAAGAATAGAAATATGGATCAATGGAACAGAATAGAGAGCCCAGAAATAAAGCCAGGACTCTATGGTCAATTAATATTAAACAAAGGGGGAAGGCACAGAAAATGGAGTAAAAACAGTCTCTTCAACAAGTGGTGTTGGGAGAACTGGACAGTAACATGCAAAAAAAAAAAAAAACAAACTAGAACACCAACTTACACCATACATCAGAAGAAACTCAAGATGGATAAAGGACTTAAACATAAACAGTGCTACCATAAAAGTCTGGGAGAAAAATATAGGCAGTAAAATTTTACATATCCTATGCAAATATATATTTACTGATACTTCAGCAAGCACAAAGGAAATCAAAGAATAAATAAACAAATGGGACTATATCAAAATGAAAAGTTTCTGTTCAGCAAAAGAAAACACCAGCAAAATTAAAAGAGAACCAACTGTATGGGAAAACATATTTGCCAATGATACCTCAGACAAGTGTCTGATATCCAAAATATATAAGGAACTAATGCAAATCAATACCAGGGAGACAGACAGCCCAATTCAAAAATGGGCAAAGGACCTGAACAGACAATTCTCTGAGGAAGACACAAAGGGCCCAAAGGCATATGAAAGGATGCTCAACATCACTAGCCATCAGAGAGATACAAAGTAAAACCACAATAAGATGTCACCTCACAGCTGTCTGAATGGCCATCATGAATAAATCAACAAACAACAAGTGTTGGCCACTTGGAACAGTTGGAAAGAAGCCCAAGGGTGTGGGGAAAAGGGAACTCTGGTTCACTGTTGGTGGGAATGTAGGCTAGTGTAGCCATTATGGAAAACAGTATGGAGTTTCCTTAAAAAAACTAAAAGTGGAAATGCCTTTTGATCCAGCAATTCCACCACTAGGACTATACCCAAAGAACCCTGAAACACCCACTCATAGCAACCTATGTACCCCTATGTTCATAGAAGTGCTATTTATAATAGCCAAGTGCTGGAAACAACCTATGTGCCCTTCAGTGGATGAATGGATCCAGAAAGTTTCATATATTTACACAATGACATACTACTCAGCAGAAAGAAAGAAGGAACTCCTACCCTTTGCAACAAAATGAATGGAACTGGAGAGTATTATGTTTAGTGAAATAAGTCAGTCAGTGAAAGACAAATACCATATTATCTCACCCATTACAGGACACTGATGTACAAAACAAACAAACAAACAAGCTAAGCAGAACCAGATACATGAATACAACGAATAGTCCTTCAGTGGACAGAGAGGAGGGGGGAGGGGGGAGGAGACAGGTCGGGGAAGAAGGCAATTAAGGCAGCAGTTTAGTCAAGAACTAGCATGGAAGAACCATGGACATGGACTACAAGTGGGATTACTTTGGGGGTGAGACGGTGAGTGGGGAAGGGTACTGAGGGAAGGAAAAAGGAGGTGGAAGTAATACAACAACAAAATTAAATTTTAAAAAAAGAAAAGAAAAGAATGTAGCTAAGAAGGGGTACAAGGTGGTGGAGAAGTAAGTGGGACTACAGCAATCTCCTCCCAGGTCCCATTTGTAATCACAACTAAATTGGGAAAAAATCATCTGGAATTACCAATGGAACAGTTGGAAAGAAGCCTTATAACCATGGACAGAACTGAAGAGGTTGCTTCATCACAACATGACTGGTAGGAATTGAAAAATGTAAGAGGGCTGGCTGGACCCTCTGAGGCAGCAGTCAAAGGAACAGAGCTGGGGACTCCGCATGAGAAAGGTGGATTCTGGTCCCCCAGCTGGGTTTCCCAGCCTACAGCAACATGCCAGAGGGTAAAAGAACATAGAGCTGAGAAGGGCAGAAAGCTGTGGGGTTTACTAGCCTAACAGAGTCCTGGAGACAGAGGAATACTGAAGTGACCACAATGAAAATACATTGTCAACCACTTTCCTTGGGCTTCATCCAAGGGAGAGCAGAGTAGACTGCAGATGCTTGGGGAGATTTTGCGGTGGTGGCTTGGAGGAGAGTAGTGGGGAAGAAAGCTTGGGGATTCCAGTGCTGATTCATCACCCACATCTCAGGTGGATTATGCTGCACCAAGCAGGTTCCAGATTAGGTGTCCTCATAGCCCTGCTCACAGGAAGAAATCTGAACTCCCCCCACCCCCAGCTGTGCCTGAGCCTAGCAGTTGGGAAGAGATATAATAGTTTGCACCTGGCAGCTGATTACAAAATCTCTGACTTACAGCTGGGTAAGTCCGTCAGTACCCCATCCCCTACCCCCACCCCAGTGATGTGTTAGTCTGGTGGCTAATTGTGAAGCAAATGCTTTGCATCCAAGTTTGTTTGTCTCACCCAGTGGCGCCTGGGCCTGGTTGCTGATTACAAACCCAATTATTTACAGTTTGGTCAGTCAGTCAGTCCTGCCCAATGGTGTGTGAGCTTGGTGGCTAAGTGTGGATTCATTGATTTTGCAATTGAGTTAGTCCATCTCTCCCAGCAATGCCTGAGCCTGGCAGCTCATTACAAATTCACTGATTTACAGCTGGGTCAATCAGTCAGTCAGTCCCACCCAGTGGCGTGTAAGACTGGTGGCTAATCTTGGATTCATTGGTCTGAAACAGAATTGGTCCTTCTCTCCCAGGAGCTCCTGGACCTGGTGGCTGATTACAAACTCAATGATTTACAGTTCAGTCAGTCAGTCAGTCACTCCTGACCAGTGGCTTATGAGCCTAGTGACAGATTATGGTTTCATTGGTTTGTAACTGAGTTGGTCAGTCCCACCCAGCAGCACCTGAGTTCTGGCAACTGATCACAGTGTCAATGTATTACAATTAAATCTTTCTGTCAAGCCCAGCAGCTCCTGAGCCTGATGGCTGATCACAGATTCATTGACTTACAACTGAATCTGTCCAACCCAGCTGCACCAGGGCCTGGCAGCTGATCACAGATTCATTGGATTACAATTGAAACTCGCTCTCTAGCCTGGCAGGTCCTGAGCCTGGCAGCGGAGCCCAGATTCATTGATTTAAAACTAAATTGATCTGTCCTGCCAAGCTGCATCTGAGCCTCTAGGTAGTTCACAGATTTAGAGGATTGCAAATGAATCAACTTGTCTAGCCTAGCCGTGCCTGAGCCTGGCAGCTGATCACAGTCTGATTGGATTATAGCTTAACTAGCCCTGCCCAGTGGATGCTAAGGTGACCACTGATCACAGGTTGATTGGTATAAACAGAGTTACTGGGTCTTACCCAGGGGTAACTGGGCTGCAGGACAACATGAAGCAGAATAATATTCTCATCAGGGATACCAGAAGAAGAAGAAAAAACAAGGAATGGTAAACTTGTTAAAAAAGAAAAAAAACATAATGAACACAGCAAAGGCAATGCTCAGAGGGAAATTTATAGCAATACCTAAAAACAACCTAACCATAAAGCTGCAAGAAATAGAGGAGCAACAACAAACAAAGCCCAGAGCAAGTAGAAGAAAGAAAATCATTAAGATCAGAGGAGAACTAAATAACTCAGAGATTCAAACTACAATTTGAAGAATAAACAGGTCCAGGACTGGTTCTTTGAAAAAATAAACAAAATTGACAAGCCTTTATCCAGACTCATCAAGAAAAAGAGGGAGAGGACCCAAATAAACAGAATCAGAACTGAGAGACAAAATCACAACTGATACCTCAGAAATACAAAAGATTGTAAGAAATTACTACACACAACTATATGACATGAAATATGACAACCTGGATGAAATGGACACATTTCTGGAAATGTATAATCTATCGAAACTGAACCCAGAAGAAACAGAAAGCCTGAATAGGCCAATAACAACTAGTGAAATTGAAGAAGTAATCTAAAATCTCCCCAAGCACAAAAGACCTGGGCTGGGTGGATATGAAGGTGAAATTTATCAAACATTTAAAGAAGAACTAACTCCTATCCTTCTCAACCTATACCAAAAAATATAGGAAGAGGGAAAACTCCCAAACTCTTTCTATGAGGCCAATATTATTCTAATCCCAAAACCAGGGCAAGACACAACTAAGAAAGAAAGCTACAGGCCAATATCTCTGATGAACATAGATGCTAAAATTCTCAACAAAATATTGGCCAAACTGGATTCAGCAGTACATTACAAAGATCATACACCATGATCAAGTGGGTTTCACCTAAGGGATGCAAGGATGGTATAACATTCATAAATCAATAAATGCAATACACCACATCAACAAATTGAAAGACAAAAACCATATAATCATATCAATAGATGCTGAAAAAGCATTTGATAAAGTACAGCAACCATTTATAGAATAGAGAGCCCAGATAAAAACTCTCAGCAAAATGTGAATAGAGGAAGCATACCTCAACATCATAAAGACCATATATGAGAAATCTGAAGCCAACATCATACTTAATGGACAAAAACTAAAAGCTTTCCCCCTAAGATCAGGAACGAACAAGGCTGTCCACTTTCTTCACTTCTATTCAACATTGTCTTGGAAGTTCTAGCCATTGCCATCAGAGAAGAAAAAGGAATCAAAGGTATCCAAATTGGAAAGGAGGAAGTCAAACTGTCATTAGTGTAGATGATATGATAGTGTACATACAAAATCTGATAGGCTCCATCAAAAGCTTACTCAACCTAATAAGCAAATTTAGCAAAATAGCTAGATATAAAGTCAATATTCAGAAATCAAAAGCATTTTTGTATACCAACAATGAAACATCAGAAATGGAAGCAAGAAAACAAATGCCATTTACCATAGCAACAAGAAAATTAATGTACCTAGAAATAAACTTAACTAAGGAGGTAAACCACCTGTACTCAGAAAACTACAGAACAATGAAGAAAGAAATCAAGGAAGATACAAATAAATGGAAGCATATATCATGTTGATGGATGGGAAGAATTAACATTGTTAAAATGTCCATACTACCCAAAGCAATCTACATATTCAATGCAATCACTATTAAAATACCAATGACAGACTTCACAGAAATAGAAAAAATACTTCGAAAATTTATATGGAGCCAAAAACTCCCACGAATAGCCACTGCAATCTTGAGAAAGAACAACTAGGTAGGAGGAATCACAATACCGGACTTCAAACAATACTACAAGGCTACTGTCATCGAAATAGCCTGGTTCTGGCATAAGAATAGACATGTAGATCAATGAAACAGAATAGAGAGTCCAGAAATTAACCCAGGACTCTATGGTTAACTAATATTTAACAAAGGGGGAAGGAACATCAAATGGAGTAAAAACAGTCTCTTCAAGAAGTGGTGTTGAGAGAACTGGACAGCAACATGCAAAAAGATAAAACTAGCCCTCCAACTTACACCATACATCAGAAGAAATTCAAGAGGATAAATGATTTAAACATGAATGTCCTGGAAAAAAATATAGTCAGTAAACTTTTTGATATCCTACACCAAGTGTAAAGGAAATAAAAGTACAAATCAACAAATGGGACTATATCAAATTGAAAAGTTTCTGTTCAGCTAAAGAAAACACCAGCAAAGTTCAAAGTGAACCAACTGTATGGGAAAACATAATTGCCAATGATACCTCAGACAAGGGTCTGATCTCCAAAATATATAAAGAACTAATGTGACTCAACACCAGGGAGACAGACAGCCCAATTAAAAAATGGGCAAAGGACCTGAACAGACAACTCGCTGAGGCAGATATACAAAGGGCCCAGAGGCATATGAAAGAATGCTCAACATCACTATTCATCAGAGAGATGCAAATTAAAACCACAATAAGATATCACCTCATACCTGTCAGAATGGCAATCATCAACAAGTCAACAAACAACAAGTGTTGGTGAGGATGTGGGGCAAAGGGAACCCTGGTGCATTGTTTGTGGGAATGTAGGCTGGTGCAGCCACTGTGGAAAACAGTATGGGGTTTCCTCAAAAAACTAAAAATGGAACTGCCTTTTGATCCAGCAATTCCATTACTAGGACTATACCCAAGGAATCCTGAAACACCAATTCATAAGAACCTATGTACACCTATGTTCATAGCAGCACTATTTACAATAGCCAAGTGCTGGAAACAGCCTAATCATCAGTGGATGATTGGATCAAAAAACTTTGGTACATTTACGCAATGAATTACTATATAGCAGAAAGAAAGAAGGGACTCCTAACCTTTGCAACAACATGGATGGAACTAGAAAGTATTATGCTTCATGAAATAAGCCAATCAGTGAAGAACAAATACCATATGATCTCACCCCTTACAGGACAATAATGAACAAAACTAACAAGCAAAACAGAACCAAATATATGAATACAGTGAATAGGCCTTCAGTGGTTTGGGGGGAGGAGGTTGGCGGGGAGGAAGAGGCAGGGGAGGAGAGCAATCTGGACAAGAACCTAGTATGAAAGATCCATGGATATGAACAACAGGTGGATTGACTTTTGGAGGGAATGGGTGGGTGGGAAGGGGACAGAGGGGAGCAAATAGGGGATGGATGTAATACAACAACAATTGCATTTAAAAAAAAGTAATGATAGAAAGCTTCCCTAACATGATGAGTGAAAACATTATTCAAGTTCAGGAAGCACAGAGAGTTCCAATGAGGATAAATCCAAAGAGACCTACTTCAAGACACATCATGCTTAAAATGGCAAATTTCAAAGAGAAAATTCTAAAAGCATTAAGAGATATACTGCAAAATAACATATAAGGGGGCTCCGATAAGATTATCAAATGATTAACCAATAATACAAAGCCATAAGAGAATGGCGAAAGTACTCTAAGTAATAGAAAACAAAGGCCTGCAACCAAGAATACTCAATGCAGCAAGGCTGTCATTCAAAATGGAAAATAAAATAGTTTCACAGAACAAAGAAAGCTAAAAGAATACATCTCCACCAAGCCAGCCCTGCAAGAGGTCGTACAGGCTCTGCTTTAAAAAGAGGAAGAGGCTCTGGTTAGTGTGGTTTAGTGGATTGGGGCCTGGCCTGTGAACCCAAAGGTCACTTGTTCAATTCCCAGCGAGGGCACACAACCAGGTTGCAAGCCAGGTTTACAGCCAGGTCCATTGCTAGAGCCAGCTTAAAGGCAATCATACATTGTTGCTTCTCTCTTTCTTCCTCCTTCCCTGCCCTTCTAGCAGAAAATGAAAAATAAACAAACAAACTATCTAAATCTTAAAGATAAATAAATAAATAAAATAAAAAGAGAAAGAAACAGAGATGGAAAAGAATACAGGTACAAAGGGGAAAAATGGCAATAAATAAGAATCTGTCAATAATAACCTTAAATGTAAATGGATTAAATGCTCCAATTAAAAGACATAGGGAAGCTGAGTGGATAAGAAAATATGATCCACATATTTGCTGTCTTCAAGAGACCCACCTCAGAACAAAAGATTGACACAGATTGAAAGTGAAGGAATGAAAATATATATATATATCAAGCAAATGGACATGAAAAAAAGGCTGTGGTAGCAATACTTATTTCAGACAAAAGGTTTTATGATGAAGGCTATAAAAAGAGACAAAGAAGGACATTTCATAATACTTAAGGTAACAATTCATCAAGAAGATATAATCCTAGTAAACATATATGCACTCAACATAGGAGCTCCCAAATATATAAGGAAAATCTGGAGGATTTCAAGAAGGATATCAACAGCAACCCATTAATTGTACAGGACTTTTATGTTGCATTATCAAGAATGGACAGATCTTCCAAATAAAGCAAAAAGGATATTATGGCATCCAACAACTCTCCAGATAAAATGAACTTAACTGATTATATATATATATATATATATATATATATATATATATATATATATAACTTTTCACCCCAAGGAAGCAAAATACACATTCTTTCCAAATGAACATGGAACTTTCTCAAAGATAGACCACAGAGTATATCACAAGATAAGCCTCCACAAATATAAGAAAATTGAAACCATACCAGGCATCTTCTCAGATTACAATGGCTTGAAACTGGAAACCAACCTCAAGGGGAAAAACCAAAAACACTCTAACTCTTGGAGACTGAATTACATACTATTGAGTAAGAAGTGGGGTATCAATGAGATCAAGGAAGAAATAAAAAAGTTTCTGGAAACAAATGAAAATGAATACACAACAGACTAAAAACTATTGGACACAGAAAAGACAATCCTGCGAGGAAAATTCATAGCAATACAGCCCTACTTAAAAAGGTTACAAGAAGCATATGCAAACAACCAAACTATAAAACTTCAAGAACTAGAGGAGAAACAACAAAGTACAGAGAAAGCAGAAGGAAGTAAATAATATCAGAGCAGAATTAAATGACGTAGAGACTAAAACTGCAATTCAAAGAATCAATAAATCCAGGAGCTGATTCTTTGTAAAAAGAAACAAAATTGACAAGCATTTCACCAGACTTATCAAGAAAAAGAGAGAGAGGACCCAAATCAACAAAATCAGGAACACCAGAGGAGAAATCACAACTGTTACTTCAGAAATACAAAGGATTGTAAGAAATTACTACAAACAACTATATGACAAGAAATATGACAACCTGGGTGAAATGGACATATTTCTGGAAATGCATAATCTACCAAAACTGAATCCAGAAGAAGCAGAAAGCCTGAATAGATGGATGACAGCTAGTGAAATTGAAGCAGTAGTCAAAAAACTCCCAATGCAAAAGAGCCCCATATCAGATGACTACACAGGTGTATTTTACCAAATATTTAGAGAACAACTAACTCCTATCCTTCTAAACTAATTCCAAAAATCCAAGAAGTGGGAAGACTCCCAAAGTCTTTCTATGAGGCCAATATTATTATAATCCAAAAACCAGGTCAAGACACAACTAAGAAAGAAAACTGTAGGCCAATATCTGTGATGAACATAAAGGCTTAGATTCTCAACAAAATATTGGCCACCTGGATCCAGCAATACATTAAAAAGATCATACAACATGATCAAGTGGGATAAACCCCATGGATGAAAGGATGTTATAACATTCGCAAATCAATAAACAATATACCACATCAACAAAATAAAAGACAAAAACTATATGATCATATCAATAGATGCTGAAAAAGCATTTGATAACCATAGCAACCATTTGTGATAATGCTCAGCAAAATGGGAATAGAGTAAGCATACCTCAACATCATAAAAGCCATATATGAAAAATCTGCATCTAACATCATACTCAATGGCACAAACTAAAAGCTTTCCTCCTAAGATTAGGAACAAGACAAGGCTGTCCACTCTCTCCATTTCTGTCCAACATCATTTTGGAAGTTCTAGCCATAGCTATCAGATAAGAAAAATGAGTCAAAGGTATCTAAAGTAGAAAGGAGAAAGTAAACTGTCACTATTTGCAGATAACAATATACTGTACATACAAAACATGATAGACTCCACCAAAAACCTACTGAGCCTAATATATTTAGCAAGATAGCTGAATATAAATTCAATACTTAGATATCAAAAGCATTTTGTATACCAATAATAAAACATCAGAGGTAGAAGCTAGAAAACAAGTCCCATTTACCATAGCAACAAGAAAAATAAAGTTCTTAGGAATAAACTTAACCAAGGAGGTAAAATGTTTGTATTCAGAAAACTGCAGAAAATTGAAGAAAGTAAGGAAGATACAAATAAATGGAAGCATATACCATGTTCATGGATGGGAAGGGTTTAAAATAACTTAACTGTACATAATGCCCAAGGCAATCTATAGATTCAATGCAATCCCAATTAAAATATGAATCACATATTTAATAGATACATAAAAAATACTTCAAAAATTTATATGGAGACCAAAACACTCATGAATAGCCACAGCAATCTTGAGAGAAAAAAAAACAAGGTAGGACTAATCACAGTTGCGGACATCAAACTATACTACAAGTCTACTGTAACCAAAACAATCTGGTACTGGCATAAGACTAGACATATAGATCAATGGAACAGAATAGAGAGCCCAGAAATAAATCTAGGGCTCTATGGTCAATTAGTATTTGAAAAAAGGGGAAGAAACATAAAATTTAATAAAAATAGGCTCTTCAACAAGTGATGTTGGGAGAACTGGACAGCAACATGCAAAAATATAAAACTAGATCACCAACTTACACCACGCACCAGAATAAACTCATGATGGATAAAGGACTTATTATACATTAGCCATGATACCATAAAAGTTCTAGAGGAAATCATAGGAAGTAGAATTTTAGATATCCTATGCAGAAATATTATCACTGATATTTCTCCAAGGGCAAAGGAAATCAAGTGATACTATGTCAAACTGAAAGGTTTCTGTCAGCTAAAGTAAACATCAGCAAAAGTTAAAGAGAACCAATTATATGGGAAAACAGATTTGCGAATGAAACTTCAGACTAGGATTCGATATCCAAAATATATAAGGAACTTATGGGACTCAATACCAGGCAGGCAGACAGCCCAATTGAAATATGGACAAAAGACCTGAACAGACAACTCTCTGAGTGAGACATACACAGGGCCCAAAGACATAAGAAAGAATGCTCAACATCACTAGCCATCAGATAGATGCAAAGTAAAACCACAGCAAGATACCACCTCCCACCTGTCTGAATGGCCATCATGAACAAATCAAAAAACAATAAGTGTTGGCAAGGATGTAGAGAAAAGGGAACTCTGATGCACTTCTGGTGGGAATGCAGACTGGTGCAGCCACTATAGAAAACAGCATGGAATTTCCTCAAAAAGCTCAAAATGGAACTGCCTTTTTACCCAGTGATTCCACTACTAGGTTTATAACTGAAGAACTCTAAAATGCCAATTCAGAAGAACCTATATGCCCATATGTTCTTAGCAGTGCTATTTACAATAGCCAAGTGCTGGAAACAGCCTAAGTGCCCATCAGTGGATAAATGGATAAAAAAAAAAAAAAAAAAAAAAAAAAAAAAAAAAAAAAAAAAAAAAAAAAAAAAAAAAAACTTTGGTACATTTACACAACAGAATAATACATTGCAGTCTGATCTCGGAAGAATAATACATTGCAGAAAAAAAGAAGTTCCTACCTTTTGCAACAACATGAATGAAACTGCAGAGTATTATGCTTAGTGAAATAAACCAGTCACTGAAAAACAAGTATCATATGATCTCACCCATTAAAGGACACTAATGAGCAAAACAAATAAACAAGGAAAACAAAATCAGAAATGTGATTTTCTGGTGGGTCAGGTCTTCATTTTGCAGAGGGTATGGGGAGGGGAGTGGGGGGAGAAGGAGGCAAGGGAGGGGAGCATGGATGATCCATGGACATGGACAACAAGTGGGATTGACTGTTGGGGAGTGGATGGGCGGGGGGAAGGGGCAAAATTGGATGAATGTAATATAGCAATAAAATATAAAAAACTAACAACAAGCAAAACAGAACCAAGTATATGAATACAAGGAATAGGCCTTCAGTGGTCAGGGGGAAAGGGGTTGGGGGGAGGGGGGAGGCAGAGGCAAGAAAGGGGAGCAACTTAGACAAGAACCTAGTATAAAGGAACCATGGACATGGACAACAGGTGGGATTGACTTTGGGGGGAATGGGTGGGTGGGGAGGGGGACAGAGGGGACAAAAAGGGGATGGATGTAATACAACAACAATAAAATTTTAAAAAATTAAGTAGCTAAAATTTTTAAAATTTTGTCTTTTCAAAGAAATAGCTCTTAGTTTCATTGATCTTTTTTAAAAATTTTATTGTTGTTGTATTACATCCATCCCGTTTTTGCTCCCCTCTGTCCCTCTCCCCACTCATTGATCTTTTTTTTGTAATCATTTTAATTTCTAATTCATTTCTGCTCTTATCATTACTATTTCCTTTTCATTTTTGTCTGTATTCTCCTTTCCTAATTTTTCAAGCTCTAATATTAGATAATTTGTTTTAATAGGTGTTTTTGTTTCTTGAAGTAGACCTGAATTACTGTAAACTTCTCTCTTAGATCCACTTTTCTTACATCCACAAATTTTGGTTTGTTGTATTTCCATGTTCATTTATTTCTTGACTTTTTGATATCTCCTTTGCTTTATTTAATAACTTATTGGTTGTTCAGTTTCCTGATATGTAACCTCCATTTTAACATTGTTTTTCTCATTTCCTTCTAGTAATTGACTTCCAGTTTTATATCATTGTGGTTGGACAAAATCCTTGATTTCAGTTTTCTTATATTGAGACTAGTTTTATAATCATGCTACCTGTCCTGGAGAATGTTTCATATGCTTATGCAGAAAATAAGTATTCTGATGCTTTGGGATGAAATATTTTGTATATGTCTACTTAGTTCATCTTATCCAATATGTCACTTAAGGTACATGTTTTCTTTTTCTCCTTTTTAAAATGTTTATTGTATTATTTTTTTAAGATTGTATTTATTATTTTTCAGAGAAAGGGGAAGAGAGAAAGGCAGAGAGGGAGAGAAACATCAATGCATGGTTGCCTTTCACCTGCCTCCAGCTACGGACATAGCTAGAGACCTGGCTTGCAAGCTGGTTGTGTGGCCCTTGCTGGGAATTGAACCAGCGACCTTTGGGTTTGCAGGCTGGTACCTTATCCACTGTGCCACCAGCCAGGGCCGTATTTTCTTATTGACTTTCTTTCTGGATGGTCTATTAATTAATGTAGTGAGATGTTATTACTTCACTAATTTATTTTTCTCTCTTTATACTTGTTAATATTTGCTTAGTACATTTTGGTGCTTTTCTGTTGGGTGCATGTATATTTATAAGTGTTGTATACTATTTTGTTTTTAGTATAAGACAGGTATTTATTTGCCAGACACACAGAAAAATGATGAGAATAGAGATATTTGCATATGCTTGATTTTTTTAGCATTATGAAATTCTCTCCTTTAGGTTTTAATATAATTTTAAAGTACATTTTATCTGAAGTAAGTATAGTCACTCCAGCTTTCTTTACATTTATATTTGCATGGAATATATTTGTTTCTTTCTTTTTTTTTTAATTTTATTGTTGTTGTATTACATCCACCCCCTTTTTGCTCCCCTCTGTCCCCCTCCCCACCCACCCATTCCCCTCAAAGTCAATCCCCCCTGTTGTCCATGTCCATGGTTCCTTTATACTAGGTTCTTGTCTAAGCTGCTCCCCTTTCTTGCCTCTGCCTCCCCCCTTCCCCCTCTCCCCAACCCCTTTTCTCCTGACCACTGAAGGCCTATTCCTTGTATTCATATACTTGGTTCTGTTTTGCTTGTTGTTAGTTTTGCTCATTATTGTCCCGTAATGGGTGAGATCATATGATATTTGTCCTTCACTGACTGGCTTAGTTCACTAAGCATAATGTTTCTTTATGTTCACTTACAGTCAGTGTATTTCCTTATTTGTGAAGTGAATCTCGTAGAGGTAGCACATTGATGGGTATTTTTAAAATGTACTTAAAAAGGTGAATCGAATGAAGACATACAAATTGCCAGGCACAGGCAATAGAAAGGCACAGGGATGTAAACTACAGCATGGAGAATATATTCAATAATATTGTAATAACTATGTATAGGCTTATCAGGGTGATCATTTGTATCTAATCACTGTGTGTACACATGAAACTAATACAGTATTGTATGCTAACTGTAATTGAAAATAAATAAAAAATATATCCAGCTGCTCTAAATCTCTTGATTGGCAAATTTAGTTTGTTTACACTGAAAATAATTAATGGTAATTATGTACTTATTGACATTTTGTTAATTGTTTTAGTTTTTTTTAGTTCACCTGTTCCTTTCTTCTTCTCTTTCTCTCTTCCCTTTTGGATTGATGGATTTCTTTTATCTTATGTTTAGATCCTTTTCTCATGTGCTTTAGTGTATTTACTAATTTTTTCTTTGAGATTACCACAAAGTTTACATATAATATCATAAATGGTAGTCTATTGTAAATTGATAGCAACTTAATTGGACACATTTCAAAGCTTTAATTTTTTTGGTCCCTCTCCCATATTATATATTTGATGAAAAATCAACCTTTATATTTGTTTTATAAGTGATTGATTCACTTCCTTTTTTCATTTTTACCTTTCTGGTGAGATTTTTATGTATCTTTTTGATGAAGTTCTCACTATATTCATGTATTCTTCTCTTGAGTTTGGTGAATATCATTATGATGGCTACTTTAAACTCATTATCAAATAGATTGCTTATATCTTATTTAGTTTTTGTAATGAGGTTTCATTTTGTCTTTTCATTTAAAAATTATTTCTTTGTTTGGTCATTTTGCCTAACTCTGTTTGTTTTTATATATTAGATTAATCAGGTACTTTTCCCAGACTTGAAGAAATACCCTTTATAGTAGATGTCTTGTGGGCTAATCAGTGTATGGTGCTCAGTGGGTGTGCCCTACATAGGCTGCATTAATCTTCCTATTGTGTATGGGCCTCAGCTTTGGCATAAGGATGGGCAGGGATCTTGCCTGAGCAGATAGTGCCATTGGACTGGGACTGCTGTGTTAATGGGCAAAGCTAATATCCAATCTGGGTATGAGTTATATCCAGGGTATAAAGATAGGTCAGGCTCTTTGTGGGCCATTCCTAGTGGTACTAGCCTGTTAGAGGGAAAATTCCAAAATTATACCTGCTAGTGCTGGTATTAGCAAGGTAGAGTGAGACATCAAAAATGGCCTCCTCCAATGTGTCCATTCCCAGAGACCCAATTGAATCATGCCTCTTCAGTAGGCACTACAAGTGTGTTCCCTTAACTTGTGATCTGTGCACTTTTCACACTGGTCTTTTTGTCTGGTTTCTGGGTTAAATGGGTATGTATATAGGCTCTTCTCAATAGTTCTGTCATTTCCTAGAGGTAATCTTTATTGGTTTACAAAACTAGGTATTGGAAATTCTATCTCAGTCATAAAATCTTAGGGTTGGGTACTTGACATGGAACTCAACTCCCTCAATCCTCAGGAAGAAGAACCATAGGGATTCCTCATGACCATGTATATTGCTACAGCTGGGTTGTACATATTTTTTCCTGTGGTGAGACTATGACTCTGCCTCTCCTTCCTGTCTTAATGCTGTCCTTTTATAATTTGTTGTGGTGGGTTTCTTCATCCAATTTTCAGGCATCTTCAGAGGGAGTTATACCATATGTAGTTATAGATTTCATGTCTATTAGGGGAGGAGAGTTCAAGATCTTGAGCGTCTTCAGTGTAACTTTTTACATTTTCTGACTTAAACTCTGTTTTGTTTGATAAAACTACTCCTGTTTCTTTTGGTTTCCATTTGCATTGAATATCTTTCTGCACTCCTTTACTTTTCTTAATATATTTTATTTATTTTGCTATTACAGTTGCCCCAATTCCCCCCCTTTTCCCTCCTCTACCCAGTACCCCATTCCCTCCAGGACTAGCCCCCTTAGTTCATGTCCATGAGTCATGCATATAAGTTCTTTGGCTTTTCTATTTCCTTTATTCTTCTTAACATTCCCCTATCTATTATGTAACCACCAATGTGGTTACTTTTTCTTTTTTCCTTTCACATCCAGAAAATTCACCATTTAATTACTTCCTTCTGACAGCTTCTCAAATCATATAAATACAAAGTTTTCTTTTAATTATTACAAAATGCCTATGTTAATTTATTTGTTTAAATAATTACTCTTTTAAGTAATATGGATTGCAATATTACCAGACACATGCAAAAATATATTTATACCCATACATATTTTTACACATATTTAAAGTACATACTGGATTTTGAAGAGTTAATACCAAAATTTTAAATATGCCAATAGCTTTCATAATTATTACATGTTAAATGATGGTATATTAGATATATTGTGGCAAAATTAAGCAGACATTTTCTTCTTTAATACTTACTTGACTTGGGAATGCTATTTTTGTGAAATACATCACAGAAATGATGTATTGCAGAACTCACTTTTGTGAAAGTTGCCTTAGAGACAGTGCCAAACCCATAGTAAAAAATGAATTTGGTTTTTGAGTCAGATCCTCCCCACTCCAATTTATTTTAAGCTACTGGACCTACAACTTATTCTTTTTGGAGTTTTCCATCTTAATTAGTAGATTTATTTATTTATTTATTTATTTAGGCTACGCAGAGGTCTTAATTCTTTCAATAACCTCTGTTTTTCCTCTACATGTGTTTTACAAATTGAAGCCTTCAGAAATAATGGCACTTACATTCCCCAGAGTAGAAATTATTATGTCTACTAAGTTGAGGTAAAAAATAAAAATCCCTAGGATTTAAGTAATTTTTGTAGAACAGTATTCTAGATATTTTTTTAACTTGTGGTTGCCTTCCTATGTGGTCCTAAACTAACTCCTGAACTATTTAAGAGTCTGTTGAGGTAGAGATTAGATATGTTCATATTTCAATAATAAAGTTTACTATAGCATTAATTCCTTTTACCAAGCATCCCCAGTTTAGGGGTCTTCATAACTGGAATCTATTAGCATCTAATTTATATGCTAATATGAGAATATATATTATCTATGTGCATGAATCATATAGTTTAGTAGTTTGCAACTTCCATCCAAATTGGTCCTCATTCTCAGCATCTTATCTAACCTAAAGATTGAATGATTTCACAACACACCCATGACCAGTTGGTTGCTATTCAAAACATAAGTTGCTAACAAAATCTATATATTACACACCCACAAATAAGCACATATTTTGTAAGCATTAATAAGAAAGATAGCATATCTTCTATGTAATATACATCCACATTTTCAAACTTTTTTCTTCTTCCTTAACTGCATTTGATTTTCTGAGTTATTGCAAGTAACCTGATTTTCCCATATTGTGAAATGATTCTAATCTAAGAAAAGTTAACCTATGGTAATGCAGATACAACTAATATACAGAATTGTACCTTGTTTAGTCAAATCTATTTATAACAAGATCACTTTAAAACATTCATAAGTTAAAGTTGGTTCTTATCTATTTAGCTGCCCTATGTCTTTTGATTGGTGCATTTAATCCATTTACCTTTGTACCTGTGTTTCTGTCTGTCTCTCTGTTTCTTCATCTTTTTTTTTTTTTTTAAGATTTTATTTCATCATTTCTAGAAAGAGGGGAAGGGAGAGAGGCAGAGAGAGAGAGAGAGAGAGATCAATGTATGGCTGCTCTTCACCTGCCTCCAGCCACAGACCCGACTGGAGACCTGGTTTGCAACCGTGTTATGTGCCCTGGCTGGGGAATCGAACCTGCGACCTTTGGGTTTGCAGGCCGGCGCCTTATCCACTGTGCTACCAGCCAGGGCTGTTTCTTCATCTTCTTAAAGCAGACCCTTTAGCATTTCTTGCAATGCTGGTTTGGTGGAGATGTATTCTTTTAGACTTCTTTTGTCTGGGGAGCTTCTTATTTCACCTTCTATTTTAAATGAGAGCCTTGCTGGGTAGAGTATTCTTGGTTGAAGGCCTTTGTTTTTCATTGCCTGAAATCTTTTTTGCCATTCCCTTCTGGCCTGTTGTGTTACTGTTGAGAAAGCAGCTGATAACCTTATTAGAGCCCCCTCGTATGTTATTAGCTGTGTCTTTCTTGCTGCTTTTAGGTTTCTCTCTTTGCCTTTGAAATTTGCCATTTTCATGATGATGTTTCTTGGAGTGGGCCTGTTTGGGTTCATCTTGATTGGGACCCTCTGTGCTTCCTGAGTTTGCATGACATTTTCTCTCCTCAAGTTAGGGAAATTTTCTGTCATTAGTTTTTCAAACAGGTTTTCTATTTCTTGCTCTTCCTCTTCTCCTTCTGGTATCCCTATGATACAGGTGTTACTGCATTTCATGTTGTCCTTCAGCTCTCTTAAGAGCTCTTAATTCTTTTTCAGTCTTTTTTCATTTTGTTGCACTGCCTGGGAATTTTTTTCTACATTGCCCTCCAGCTGGATGATCTGATCCTCTGCTTTTTCTAGCCTGCTTTTGATTCTTTCTACTGTGTTCCTCAATTCAGAAATGGTATTCTTCGTTTCCTCCTGGTTCTTATTGATGGTGTCTATGTCCTTTTTGATACTTGTATAGTTCTTAGTAAGTTCCTGGTAGCTTCCCTGGAGTCCTTTGTAGTTCTCCTGGAGTTATTTATAGTTCCACTGGAGTTGTTTGTAGTTAACTTTAAACTCATTGAGCTTCTCTACCATTTTGAATTCCATGTCTAAGAGTGTGCTTGCCTCTATTTCATTTTGCACACTCTTCCTGGGATTCCTCCTTTCCATTTGCTGAGGGTTGATTTCTTTGTCTCCCCATTTTAGGTGACTCTTGTTCTGCTTCTTAGATTGATTTGCTTTGACTTACTATCTTAGAGGTGTCACCTTCTGTGGTGTAGAGTTGCACTCTTTTTGCTTCCTGGATCTGTGCTTGTTGATGTCAGCTTGTGCCCCAGTCTGGGCCTAGTCAGCTAGTTGGAGACTACCAGAGATCCACTGTCTTTGTCTCCTTTAGCTGTTAATCCAATCAGTCTGTGATCAGTGGTCACTTTTAGGCACCTCTGGGTGGGACAGTTGAATCCAGTTAATCCAATCAACCTGTGATCTGAGGTGAGGTTTAGGCACTACTGGGTGGGGCAGATTAATTCCTATGGTTGGGGCTATGGCTTCCCCTCAGTTTTCCTCCCTTTGGAGAAAAGTGGTCTGATGGTTGTATGGGAGATGGGTCAGCATTGGACTCATGGGCTGCTCCCTCAGCTCTCCCCCTAAAGCCACTGACCCAAACTTTCCCCAAGCTTCTCTAGTCCACCCTGCCCTTTCTCTGCTGGAACCCAGGGTAAGTGGGTGCCTCTGTATTTTCATGTATGGTCCCTTTAAGAACTCAGTCTCAGCCCTGGCTGGTGGCACAGTGGATAAGGCACCAGCCTGCAAAACCAAGGGTCACTGGTTCGATTCCCTAGCCAGAGCACATGGCCAGGTTGCAGGCCAGGTCTCTGGCCAGGTCCATGGCTGGAGACAGGTGAAAGGGAACCATGCATTAATGTCTCCCTTCCTCTTTGCCTCTCTCCCTTCCCCTCTCTCTGGAAATAATAAATAAAATCTTAAGGAAAAAGAAAAAAAAAAAAAAAAGTCTCCGTCAACCTGGCTAAACCTGGTGGCTTTTCACTTTTCACCACTGGTTGCTGTTTTACTCTCAGCTGTGTTGCTGTAGGCTGGGAAGCCCAGTTGGGGGTTTAGATCCCACCCTTCTCAGGTGGAGCCCCTGGCTGCTGAGATGTTTCTTCATCCCTTTAGCTGCTGCCTGTGGGAGTCCCACCAGCCCTGTCTCATCTCCACATTTCCTATCAGTCACATTGTGATGAATCAGCTCTTTTGTTCTGTCCATGGTAATAAAACTTCTCTCCATTGGGTGTTCTGTTGGTTATTTCAGATGATTTCTCCCCAATTAATTTGTAATTTTTGTTTGGTGTTGGGAAGAGATTGGTGTAGCTTCACTTACTCCTCCACCATCTTGGTTCTCTCCTCTTTTCTTTTTTAAAAATTCATTTATTGATGCTGTATGACATGTATCCCTTTTATCCCCCATTGCTCTCCCCTCCCTCACCTTCCCCATCCCCTAAGTCAATCCCCACACGTTGTTCACGTTCCTGGGTCATTTATCCTAGTTTCTTGACTAGTTTCCTCTGCTCCCCACTCCCTTCTGCACAATACCAGTCTGCTCCTTGTTTCCAAGCCATTGGTTTTATTTTGCTTGTTTGTCTGTTTTGTTCTTTAATGTCCTGTATTAGGTTAGACCCTATGGTGTTTGTCTTTTGCTGTCTAGCTTATTTCACAAAGTATAATACTCCAGTTCTGTCCATGCTGTCACGTAAGGCAGGGAATCTTTTTTTCTTTCTGTTGTGTAGTGTTCCATTGTGTAAATGTACCAAAGTCTTTTGATTCATTAATCCTGTGATGGGCACTTAGGTTGTTTCCAGCACTTGGCTATTATAGATAGCATTGCTATAAACATAGTGGTGCATAAGTTCTTCTGAATTGGTGTTTCAGGATTCTTCGGATATAATCCTAGCAATAGAATCACTAGCTCAAAAGGTAATTCTATTTTTAGTTTTTTCAGGGAATTCCATACTGTTTTCCATAGTGACTGTATCAGTCTGCATTCCCACCAACAATGCACCAGAGTCTCTTTTTCTCTATATCCTCATCAGCACTTGTTGTTTGTTGATTTGTTAATGATTGCCATTCTGACAGGTGTAAGGTGGTATTTCATTGTGGTTTTACATTGCATCTTTCTGATGGCTAGTAATCTTAAACATTCTTTCATATGCCTATGGGTCCTTTGCATATCCTCCTTGGAGAAGTTTCTGTTCAGGTGTTTTGCCCATTTTTTAATTGGACTGCCTGTCTCCCTGGTGTTGAGTTTCATAAGTTCTTTATAAGTTTTGGAGATCAAACCCTTGTCTGAAGTATCATTAAGCAAATATGTTTTCTCACATAGCTGGGTATCTTTACATTTCACTGATGTTTTCTCTAGCTGAGCAGAAAGTTTTTAGTTTGATGTAGTCCCATTTGTTTATTGCTTTATTCCCCTTGCCCTGGGAGGGCAAGGGAAATCTTGCTGTGTGGGATATCTGAGATTTTACTGCCCATGTTTTCCCTTAGGACTTTTATGGTGACATGGTTTATGTTTAAGTCTTTTATCCATCTTGAATTGATTCTGGTGTATGGTGTAATTTGGTGGTCCAGCTTTATTTTTTTGCATGTCCCTGTCTAGTTCTCCCAACACCACTTGAAGAGGCCATTTTCACTCCATTTTATGTTCCTCTCCTTTGTTGAATATTAATTGACCATGGAGACCTGGGTTAATTTCTGGCCTCTTGATTCTGTTCAATTTATCTATATTCTATCCTTATGCAAGTACCAGACTATTTTGAATAAAATGGATTTCTAATATAGTTTGATATGTGGTGTTATGATATCTCTTACTTTGTTCTTCTTTCCCAAGATTGCTGTAACTATTCAAGGTCATTTTATGCTATTGCTATTTTAATAGCAATTGTATTGAATTTATCATTTGCTTTGGGTAGTATGGACATTTTAATGATGTTAATTCTTCCCATGCATTAACATGGTATATGCTTCCATTTATTTATATTTTCCTTAATTTTCTTCTCCAGTGTTCTATAGTCTTCCAAGTACAGGTCCTTTATCCCCTTGGTTAAGTTTGTTCCTAGGTACTTTATTTTTTTCGTTGCTATAGTAAATGGTGCTTGTTTTCTAGCTTCTATCTCTGATGTTTCATTGTTGGTATACAAAAACACCTTTGATTTCTGTATATTGACTTTATATACAGCTATTTTGCTAAATTTTCCTATTATGTTAAGTAGTTCTTTGGTGAAGCCTATAGGGTTTTCTATGTACACTATCATGTCATCTGCAAATAATGACAGTTTACTTTCTCCTTCCAATCTGGATGCCTTTAATTCCTGTTTCTTATCTAATTCCTATGGCTAGAACTTCCAAAGTGATGTTGAATAGAAGTGGAGAGACTGGCCACTATTGTCTTGTGTCTGATCTTAGAAGGAATGCTTTTAGCCTTTGCCCATTGAGTATGATGTTGGCTGCAGGTTTCTTTTATATGGCCTTTATTATGTTGAGGTATGCTTCCTCTATTTCTATTTTGCTGAGCATTTTTATCATAAATGGGTATTGTACTTAATGAAGTGCCTTTTAAACATCTATTGATATGATCATGTGATTTTTGTCTTTTATTTTCTTTATATGGTGTATTATATTTATTGATTTGTGAATATTATATTATCTTTGCATCCCTGGGATGAATCTTAGTTGATCATGGTGCATGATACATTTAAGGTATTGAGGGATCCAGTTTATCAATATTTTGTTGAGAATTTTAGTGTCTATGTTCATCAGAAATATTAGCCTGTAGTTTTCTTTCTTTGTTGTGTCTTGACCTGGTTTTGGGATTAGAATAATACTGGCCTCAGAGAAAGAGTTTGGAAGCCTTCCATCTTGTTGGATTTTTTTTTTTTTTTTTTTTGAATAGTTTGAGAAGGATGGGAGTTAGCTCTTCCTTAAATGTTTGGTAAAATTCACCTGTGTAGCCATCCAGTTGGGCTTTTGTTTGCTGGGAGTTTTTGATTATAGCCTCAATTTCACCTGTTGTTATAGGTCTATTCATGCTTTTTGATTCTTCTTGATTTAGTTTTGGAAGATTATGTTTTCAGGAATCTGTCCGTCTCACTTAGGTTGACAATTTTTTTGTCACAAAATTGGTTTGTAGTAATTTCTTACAATATTTTGTATTTTCATGGTATCATTTATGATTTCTCCTCTTTTATGTCTGATTTTATTTGTGTTCTTTTTCTTTTTTTCTTGATGATTCTGGTTAAAGGCTTGTTGATTTTATTTATCTTTTCAGAGAACCATCTCCTGGGTTTATTGACCCTTCAAATTTTTATTTTAGTCTTTATGTTGTTTAATTCTGCTCTGAGCTTGATTATTTCCTTCCTCCTACTCACTCTGCTTTGTTTGTTGTTGTTCCTCAAGTTTTTATAGCTTTATGGTTAGGTTGTTTGAGATTATTCTATTCCTTTACTTAATCCTTTTTTACTTTGAATTTCCTTCTCACAACTGCCTTCACCATTTCCCATAGGTTTTGGGCTGTTGTGCATTCATTTTCATTTGTTTCCAGAAACTTTTTGATTTCTTCCTTGATCTCATTTTAATCCAATCAGTATTTAATACATGTTATTCCGTTTCCATGAATTTGAATATATATTTTTCTCCCTTGAGGTTAGTTTCTAGTTTCAAGCCATTGTGATCTGAGAAGATGCTTGGCATGATTTCAATTTTTTTCAATTTGTGGAGGCTTTTTTTTTGTGTGTTCTACTATGTGGTTTGTCTTTGAGAACATTCCATGTGCATTTGAAAAGAATGTGTATTTTGCTTCTTTGTGGTGAAAAGTTTTATATATATCAATTAATTCCCTTTGTCCTAGAGTGTTGTTCAATGCCACAATATCCATGGTGCTTCTTTGCTTGGAAGATCTGTCCATTGTTGATAATTGGTTGTTAAAATCCCCAACTATGAGTGTGTTGCTTCAATACTCTTCTTGAAGTGTCCAATATTTTCCTTATATATTCAGTTGCTACTATGTTTGGTGCATATATGTTTACAAAAGTTTTATCTTCTTGATAAATTGTCCCCTTCAATATTATGAAACATCCTTTCTTGTCTATTTTTATGGCCTTTGTTGTGAAATCTATTCTGTCTGACATAAGTAATGCTACCCAGTGTTTTTTTTTATGCCCATTTGTTTGAACTATTTTTTCCATCCCTTCATTTTCAGTCTGGGTAGAAGTATTGTTCTCAGGTGGGTCTCTAGTGGACAGCATATACGTGAGTCATGTTTTCTTATCCATTCAGCTAACCTCTGCCTTTCAATTGGTTCATTAAATCCATTTACATTTAAGTTTATCATTGATAGGTATTTATTCATTGTTATTTTTCCCCTTTGTACCCATGTTCCTCTCTGTCTTGCTGTTTCTTTATCTTTTTAAACTGTTTAGCGTCTCTTGCAGTGCTGGTATGGTGAAGATGTATTCTTTTAGCCTTCTTTTGTCTAGGAAACTCCTTATTTCTCTTTTCATTTTGAATGAGAGACTTGCTGGGTAGAGTAGTCTTAGTTGTAGACCTTTGTTTTTCATTGTTTGGAATATTTTTTGCCATTTTTTTTTCTGGCTTGTAGTGGTTCTGCTGGGAAACCAGTTGATAACCTTATCAGATCTCCTTAGCTGTTTCTCTCTTGCTGATTTTAGAATTCTGTCTTTGTCTCTAAAATTTGCCATTTTCATTATTATGTGTCTTGTAGTGGGCCTTTTGGGGTTCATCTTCTTTGAGACCCTCTGTTCTTTCTGAACTTGTATGACTTTCTCCAATCAAGTTAGAAAAGTTTTCTACCATTAATTTTTCAAACACGTTTTCTTCCCCTTGTTTGTTTTCTTCTCCTTCTCGTATCCCAATGGTATGGATATTATTGCATTTCCTGTTGTCCTGTAGCTCTCTTGGAACTTCTCCATTCTTCTTCAGTCTTTTTTCATTGTATTGTGCTGTCTGGGAAGTTTTTTCTACATTGTCCTCTAGCTTGCTGATCTGATCCTCTGCTCCCTCTAGGCTGACATTTATTTCTTCTACTGTGTTATTCAATTCAGAAATTATATTCTTCCTCTGCTCCCTATAGGCTGACATTTATTTCTTCTACTGTGTTATTCAATTCAGAAATTATATTCTTCCTTTCCTCCTGGCTCTTATTGATAATTTCTATGTCATTTTTAATGCTGGTATATTTTTCAGTAAATTCCTTGTAGCCTCCCTAATGTAGTTTTCTTTGAGCTCACTGAGCTCATTGAGCTTTTCTATCATCATTATTTTGAATTCCATGTCTGACAATTTGCTTTCTTCTATTTCATTTACCAGTCTCTTTGGGGATTCTTCTTTTCAATGTGTTGTTTCTTTTTTTCCCCATTGTAGGTGATTCTTCTTATTTTTTTTTGTTTGTTTGTTTTGTTTGTTTGTTTGTTTGTTTTTCTGCTTCTTGGATTGTTCTGCTTTGACTTCATGTCTTTGTGGTGTGACCTTCTGTTGTGTAGAGGTGCACTTTTTACTTCCTGGATCCAACCCTGGGGAAATCAGCCTGTTAGAGACTACCAGAGATTCACCTTCTTTGTTTGTGTCTATCAGTTTTTAATACAATTAATCTGTAATCTGCAGTCAGGTGTAGGCACCACTGGGTGGGATGGATTCATTTACATTTTAATGAATGATCCAATCCATCTGTGATCAGGGGTCAGATTTAGGCACTTCTGGGCAGGGCTGTCACTTCATCTCAGGCTGACACTGCTTGGAGAAGACTTGGAGAAGCTTAGTATGCCTGAGGTGTGGGAGATGGTTCAGTACTGGGATCCTGTTTACTGAGCTCTCATTTTTCTCTTTAAAGTCACTGCCCCAAACTCTCCTTATACATCTCTAGTCCACTATGCTCTCCCTCTGCTTTAGTCCAGGATATGTGGGTGCCAATGTATTTTTCTGTGTGGTCCTTTTAGGAATTCTCTGTCTCTAGTGATCTCAGGTTAGCAAACTCTGTGGCTTTTTGTTTTTTACAGCTGTCTTACTCTCAGCTGTGTTGCTGTAAGCTGGGAAGCCCAGCTGGGGTTTTAGAACCCACCCTTCTCAGGTGGAACCTGTGGCTGGTGAGCTGTTTCTCTATGGGGATTTAGCTGCTGTTAGTGTGAGCCCAATCAGGCCTCTCACACATCTGCACTTCTTACCAGTCAGGTTATGATAAAGTGGCCTCTTCTGTTCTGGCCATGGTTATAAGGCTTCTTTCCAGCTGGTGCTCTGTTGGTTATTATGGATGATTTCTCCCCAAATAAGTTGTAATTCCAGATTTTTCCTAGGAAGAGATTGTTGTAGCTCCACTTACTCCTCTGTTATCTTAGATCTCTCACATTCCTTTTCTTCAAGACAGTGTGTGTCCTTGAAGTTAAAGTGGGTCTTGTTTATATCCATTCAGATGTGCTATGTCTTCCAATTAGAGAATTAATCTATTTACATTTTATGTATTTTTGATAGGTAAAAACTTTCTGTTACCACTTTATTATTATTATTTGGCTGTTTTCTGTGTGTGTGTGTTTATTTTCTCCTTCCTTACTGTCTTCCATTGTGAATTGCTCATTTTCTTAAGTCATATATTTCAATGACCTCCTCTTTATCTTATTTACCATAGGTTTTTGTTTTGTGGTTATCATCAGGCTTACATGATACATCTTACTAAAAACAGTCTATTTAAAGCTGATAACTTTGTTTACTAAAAACTCTTTTACTTCTTCCTTATTTATATTTTATGTCACAATTTTTATGTTGTGTATTATTTAAATAATTATTTCATAGCTAATTTTAATACTTTTATCCTTTATCATTTATACTGTGATTAACTCACGATCATTCACAGTATTAATGTGTTCTTTTTTTTTTCCCCAATGTATGGTTGCCTTTCACCTGCTTCCATCTATGGACCTGGCTGGACACCTGGCTTGCAACCTGGTTATGTGCCCTGGCTGGGGAATAGAACCATTGACCTTTGGGTTCATAGGCTAGTGCTTTATCTGCTGCACCACCAGCCAGGTTAATGTGTTCTAAATTTGACTATACACTTAGTTCAATGAGAGAGTTGTATATTTTCATATATTTTTATATTATTAATTAGCATCCTTTCTTTTCAAAGGAGCTTGAAGGACTCCTTTAATCATTTCTTGCAATGCAGGTCTAGTGGTTAGGAACTGCCTCTGCAGTTACTTATTTGGTAACTTTTATCTTGTCTTTATTTCTGCAGGACAATTTTGCTGGATAACATGTTTATTGTTGGTAGCGCATTCTTTCAACACATTGTATATATTATACCACTCTCCTCTTACCTGCAAGGATTCTGTTGAGAAGTGGTATATTTGCCTATACCATTATGGGAGTTCCATTCTATGAGATAATTATCTTTTTTCTTGCTGTTTTAAAATTCTTTTTGTCTTTGATTTTAGATAATTTTCTTATAATGTGTGTTGGAGAAGATCATGTTTGATTGAAATTATGGGTGATGTATTAGCTAAATATACGTGAATGTATATTTCTTCAGATTTGGGAAGTTCTCAGTCATTATTTCTTTAAATAAGGTTTCTCTTCTTTCTCTCTTCTCCTTTTGGGATTCCCATGCCATATACATTGTTTTTTAAATTTTTTATTAATTGTTGATATTTCCCTAAGACCATAAGTTTTCTTTTCTTATTTTTTTAACTTTATTGTTATTGTATTACATCTATCCCCTTTTTGCTCCCCTCTGTCCCCCTCCCCACCCTCCCATTCCCCCTAAAGTCAATCCCACCTGTTGTCCATGTCCATGGTTCCTTTATACTAGGTTCTTGTCTAAGCTGCTCCCCTTCTTTGCCTCTGCCTCCCCCCTCCCCCCAACCCCTTTCCCCCTGACCACTGCAGGCCTATTCCTTGTATTCATACACTTGGTTCTGTTTTGCTTGTTGTTAGTTTTGCTCATTATTG